>SJXQ01010419.1:96559-118790 GCA_006408695.1 Aepyceros melampus
AAGACTCTTGAGAGTCCCTTGGACTGCAAGGAGATCCAACAAGTCCACCCTAAAGGAAATCAGTCCTGAATATTCATTGGAAAGACTGGTGCTGAAGCTGAAACTCCAATACTTTGGCCACCTGATGCAAAGAACTGACTCATTTGAAAAGACCCTGATGCTGGGAAAGATTGAAGGTGGGAGGAGAAGGAGATGACAGAGGACAATATGGTTGGATGGTATCACCGACTTGATGGACGTGAATTTGAGTAAAGTCCAGGAGTTGGTGATGGACAGGGAGGCCTGGCGTGCTGCAGTCCATGGGGTCACAAAGAGTCAGACATGACTGAGCAAGGGAACTGAACTAAATAGCATGCATGTATATGCACACACACATATAGTATACACATATATACTATATATAGTGTGTATATATATTCTTTTTCAGATTCTTTCCCTTTGTATGTTATTATAAAACATTGAGCAGAGTATCCTGTGAAACAGTGGGTCCCTGCTGGTTATCTATTCTACATATAGCAGTGTGTATATATTAATACCAACCTGCTAATTTATCCCCCACCTTTACTTTTGGTAATCCTGTTTGTTTTCTGTGTCTGTGGATCTGGTTTTGGTTGGCTTTTTTTTTGGCTGTGCCGGGCCTTAGTCGCCTAATGCACGCTTTCTCTAGCTGTGGTGAGCAGGAATGCTCTAGTTGAACCTCACGGGCTTCTCACTGCAGTGGCTTCTTTTATTGCAGAGCATGGGTTCTAGGTGGGTGGGCTTCAGCAGTTGCGTCATGTGGGTTCAGTAACTGTGGTATATTGGCTTAGTTGCTCTGTGGCCTGTGGGGTCTTCCCGGACCAGGGATTGAACCCATGTCCTCTGCATTGGCTGATAGATTCTTATCTACTACACCACCAGGAAAGTCCCTATTTCTGTTTCGTATATAAGTTCATTTGTATCTTTATTTTTTTTTAAGATTCCACATATAAGTGACATCATACGATGTCTGTCTGTGTCTGACTGACTTCATATGATAATTTCTAGTTCCATGTGTGCTGCTATAAATGGCATTATTTCATTATTTTTATGGCTGGGTAGTATCCCATTGTATATAAATACTGCATCTTCTTTGCCTGTTTCTCTGTAGACAGACATNTATCTTTATTTTTTTTAAGATTCCACATATAAGTGACATCATATGATGTCTGTCTGTGTCTGACTGACTTCATATGATAATTTCTAGTTCCATGTGTGCTGCTACAAATGGCATTATTGCATTATTTTTATGGCTGGGTAGTATCCCATTGTATATAAATACTGCATCTTCTTTGCCTGTTTCTCTGTAGACAGACATTCAGGGTGCTTCCATGTCTTGGCTATTGTAAATAGTGCTGCTATGAACATAGGGGCGTATGCACCTATTTGAATGAACTGAATCAAAGAAATGACTAACAAAACACAGAAATACACATGAATGTATATACCTTTTTATATTTTCTCCTTAAATATTCTAGTGTGTATTGATGGAACCCTCACATCCCCTGTACTCTACAACCTGTGGGTGGTTAGAAATGAGTGCAGTGGAAGTGTTTCCCCAAGGAGGGACTGCTGTCCACATTTCAATGTACTGCAGCGAGGATGGGTGAGATGCAGCTTCTCCCTCTCTGGAGGTCTTTCTCTCCTCTCCCTCCCCGCAGCTCCCTCAGGGGTGAGTCCTTGCACTCACAGACCATCCAGCGTGCTTTTTGCACACCTGCCCTTTTGAGTTCCTATCCTTTATCTCTGCAATTCTGTGTTGTGTAATTTTAAAGCTACTCTTATGGCCAAGTACTAGCTTTGCCCCAAGTCACCCAGACATGCTTCAGACCACCACTTCCAATCTTCGATGCTCCCTGGAAGGAGTTTCCTCCATCTTTGTGTGAATAAGTAGACGCTGATCTTGAAGACAAGTGGAGTCAACCTACATGTACAACAACTGCTACAGATGTAACTGTTTCTATGAAGTTCTGACTTTGGAATATGTGTGCCATTGATGTGATATTTTCTTAGGGATGGTTCTTTAAACAGAGATGGGTTATGCAGAGACTGACTTACAAAGCTATCACCATGGTGTCATGGTGTCAGCAGAAACCCTCAGCAGCAGTGTGATAGAAAAACATGGGAACTGAAAAGAATGCAGGGGAGGGACCCATTAGGTTTGGGGCTGGGGCAGAGAAAGCCCCTTTCAGAAAGTGGCTTTTTAAGCCAAGTCCACTTTATTTATTAGAGAGTGAAACAGACATGTCCCAGACAAAGGAAATAACAGTGAACACAGTGAACCCTTTGGTTCATTTGAAGAATTAGGCTAAGAGATAAATGACACTGCTTTGGGAAAGCAAACGTTCTCCTTCCTTGCTGCAAGTAATAAATCCTTTTGCCTCCAGAAAAAAAGAAATAATAGATACATGGCTTAAACAAATTAGTAAAAGGGCAGAGTGGAACACAATGAGCTTGGTCCATGGACACCAGAGATGGGAGTGCCATGAAGGTGTACAACATATCTGGAGAAGGCAACGGCACCCACTCCAGTACTCTTGCCTGGAGAATCCCATGGGCGGAGGAGCCTGGTGGGCTGCAGTCCATGGGGTCGCTCAGAGTCAGACATGACTGAGCGACTTCACTTTCGCTTTTCACTTTCATGCACTGGAGAAGGAAATGGCAGCCCACTCCAATATTCTTGCCTGGAGAATCCCAGAGACAGTGGGCCCCCATCTACGGGGTCACACAGAGTCGCATATGACTGAAGCGACTTAGCAGCAGCAGCAGCAGTACAACATATCAAGATACAAGATATATCATGCTGGGAACACAGTGGAAATATTTTTAACCCTGCTTGCCAAATAATTTTTATTAATACTTTTTTGTTGTTTGTTTGTTTGAATCTCAATTACTGGAGATTTTATTCTATTTATTTTATTTTACTTTTCTCTCTCCCTTTTTTTTTGTTGTTTTCATTTTATTTTTATTATTTTTTTTCCTTTACAATACTGTTTAAAAAAAAGACTTGTTATTTTAAAAACGTTTTAATTAGATAATCATTTTACAATGTTGTGCTGGTTTTTGCCATACATCAACATGAATTAGCCATAGGTATATATGAGTCCCCTCCCTCTGGAGCCTCCCTCCCATCTCGCATTCTATCCCATGCCTTTAGGTTATCAGAAAGCACCAACTTTGGGTTCCCTGCATCTATAGCAAACTCCCACTTGCTGTCTGCATATGGTAGTGTATGTTTCAATGCTACTCTCTGAAATCATACCACCCTCTTCCTCTCCCTCCGTGACCAAAATCTGTTCTTTATGTCTGTGTCTCCTTTGCTGCCCTGTAAGAACTTTACATGTTTAAGTAATTTCGAGTTCACTGCAAAATTGAGGAGAAGATACAAGGATTTCCCATATGCTCCCTACCCCCGACATTCATAGCCTCCCCCATTATCAACATCCCCACCAGAAGGCACATGTTTACCACTGGTGATGCTGTGTTGACACATCATTATCACCCAGAGTACACAGTTTACATTACAGTTCACTCTGGATGTTGTGTGTTCTGTGCCTTTGAACAAATGTATAGTGACATGTATCCATCATTAAAACACCGTACAGAGTATTTTCACTCCTCTAAAAGTCCTCTGTGCTCTGCCTCTTCATCCATGCCTTCCCTCAACTCTGAGCAATCACTGATTTTTTTTGAAGCTATTTCCTTAGTTTTGTTTTTTCTAGAATGCCTGAGGTTCCTAGGTTGCACTAATGATAAATAATCTACCTGCCAATACAGGATGCACAAGAGATTCAGGTTCAGTGCCTGGATTGGGAAGGTTCTTAGAGAAGGAAATGGCAACTGACTCCAGTATTCTTGCCTGGGAAGCCTATGGACAAAGGAGCCTGGTGGGCTACATGGAGTTGCAAAATGTCAGATACTACTGAGCAACTGAGCACAGAATGTCATACAGTTGAAGTCATGCCACCTCTTCAGACTGACCTCCTTCACTTAATAATATTCAGTTAGCTTCCTTCATGCCTTTGTATAACATAGTATTTCATTTCACTTAATTGCTGAGTCATATTCTATTATCTGGATGCAACACTGTTTATTTATCTGCTTACCTACTGAAGGATATCTTGGTGGCTTAAAATTTACAAATAAAGGTATTAGGGATCATAGGTAAGTTTTTATATGGACTTAAGTTTTTAACTGTTTTTTATAAATACAAAGGAGCTGGATCTTGCAATGAGTATATTTAGTTTTATAAGAATCTACCAAACTGTCTTCCAAAGTGGCTGTAACATTTTTGCATCTCCCACTAGCAACAAATGAGAGTGCTTGTTGCCCTACATATTCACAAAGAATTCTTTGTATATTTTGGATAATAGTCCTTCACCAGATGTCTTTTGTAAAGATTTTCTCTCCCACTGTGACCTGTCTTCTCATTCTCATGACACTCAACGCTCTCCTTCTCAGAGCAGAAGACTTTGTAATTTTAACAAATTCTAGCTGATAAATGATTTAAAGAACTGGTATCTTTGGTGTTATAGCTAACACCAAATCATTACCTTATTCAATGTCATATACAAGGCTTATCCAATGTCATACATGAGACTTCAACAGTATGTGAAGTGAGAACTTCCAGATGGTGAAGCTGGATTTAGAAAAGCCAGAGGAAGCAAAGATTAAATTGCCAGCATCCATTGGATCATAGAAAAAGAAAGAGAATTCCAGAAAAAATATCTATTTTTGCTTTATTGACTACACCAAAGCTTTTGGCTGAATCACAACAAAATGTGGAAAATTCTTTAAGAAATGGGAATACTAGACCACTTGACCTGCCTCCTGAGAAATCTTATCAAGGACAAGAAACAACAGTTAGAACCGGAGATGGAGCAATAGACTGGTTCCAAATTGGGAAAGCAGTACATCAAGGTTTTATATTGTCACCCTGCTTATTTAATGTCTATGCAGAGTACATCATGCAAAATGTGAGGCTAGATTAAGCACAAGCTGGAATCAAGATTGCCAGGAGAAATATCAGTGCAGATGAGAGCACCCTTATGGCAGAATGTGAAGAGGAACTAAAGAGCTTCTTGATGAAAGTGCAAGAGGAGAATGAAAAAGCTGGCTTAAAATTCAGTAGTCAGAAAACTAGGATCATGGCATCTGATCCCATAACCTCATGGCAAATAGATGGGGGAACGATGGAAACAATGAGAGACTTTATTTTCTTGGGCTCCAAAATCACTGCACATGCTGACTACAGCCGTGAAATTAAAAGATGCTTGCTCCTAGGAAGAAAAGCTATGACCAACCTAGACAGCATATTAAAAAGCAGAGATACTACTTTGCCAACAAAGATCCATCTAGTCAAAGTTATGGTTTTTCCAGTAGTCATGTCTGGATTTGAGTTTGGCCATAAAGAATGCTGATCACTGAAGAACTGATGCTTTTGAACTGTGGTGTTGGAGAAGGCTCTTGAGAGTCCCTTGGACTGCAAGGAGATCCAACCAGTCAATCGTAAAGGAAATCAGTCCTAAATATTAATTGGAAGGACTGATGTTGAAGCTGAAACTCCAATATTTTGGCCACCTGATGCGAAGAGCTGACTCATTGAAAAAGACCCTGATGCTGGGAAAGATCGAAGACAGGAGGAGAAGGGGACAACAGAGGATGAGAGGGTTGGATGGCATCACCATCTAAATGAACACGAGTTTGACCAAGCTCTGGGAGTTGGTGATGGACAGGGAAGCCTGGCAAGCATGCTGCAGTCCATGGGGTCATAAAGAATTGGACATGGCTGAGTGACTGAAATGAATGTCATATTAGTTTACCATAGACTCTCTCCTATTTTATCTTCTAGGAGTTTTATAATTTGCATTTTATTCTTAGATCTGTGATCTATTTTGATTTGATTTTTGGAAAGACAATTTTTTTTTTTGCATGTAGATGTCCAATTGCAGCACCATTTGTATTTGTTATAAAGACTATCTATGCTCCATTATATTGTTCTTTCTCCTTTACTAAAGATCAGTTATTTGTATTTGTGTGGGTCTCTTTCCAAGTTTTCTATTCTGTTATACTGATCTGTTTGTTTTTCCTTCATCAGTAACACAGTTTGAATGATATTAGCTTTATAGTCATTATTGAAGTTGGATAGTATTGATCTTCCAGGTTTGTTCTTCTGCATCAATATTGTAATTACTATTCTGAATGTTTTGCTTATTTACCCAATAATTTTAAAATAACTTCCTAGAGTGTAATGTAGAACCATGTTGTATTATAAGAACCATGTTGTATTATTAAAAAAAAGTTCATAGAAGAACTTCCAGTGTTTGTGTGAATTCAGCAGTAGTATAAGATTAATTCTGATTGCATATTTGTATAAGTTTTTCTCAGTCAAGTACTGGTTTTGTGATTGAACCTGTTATTTAACTTTGCAAACCAGCTAAAGAGTACAGTACTTGTTATCAGAGAGAAGTCTCTCAAATGAGCATGAATTTTCGGTGACATGACAGACAAGATTTTGGCATCCAGTTATCATCCTGAATACATGGATGATACTGACTGAAAACACATACAAAGAAAAAAATCAAAGTTGGGAATGACTAAGGAGAGTGAAAAAGTTGGCTTAAAGCTCAACATTCAGAAAATTAAGATCATGGCATCTGGTCCCATCACTTCATGGGAAATAGATGGGGAAACAGTGGAAACAGTGTCAGACTTTATTTTGGGGGGCTCCAAAATCACTGCAGATGGTGACTGCAGCCATGAAATTAAAAAACCCTTACTCTTTGGAAGAAAAGTTATGACCAACCTAGATAGCATATTGAAAAGCAGAGACATTACTTTGCCAACAAAGGTCAGTCTAGTCAAGGCTATGGTTTTTCCTGTGGTATTTATGGATGTGAGAGTTGGACTGTGAAGAAAGCTGAGGGCTGAAGAACTGGTGCTTTTGAACTGTGGTGTTGGAGAAGACTCTTGAGAGTCCCTTGGACTTCAAGGAGATCCAACCAGTCCATTCTGAAGGAGATCAACCCTGGGATTTCTTTGGAGGGAATGATGCTAAAGCTGAAACTCCAGTACTTTGGCCACTTCATGCGAAGAGTTGACTAATTGGGAAAGACTCTGATGGTGGGAGGGATTGGGGGTAGGAGGAGAAGGGGACGACTGAGGATGAGATGGCTGGATGGCATCACGGACTCAATGGACGTGAGGCTGAGTGAACTCCCGGAGTTGGTGATGGACAGGTAGGCCTGGTGTGCTGTGATTCATGGGGTCGCAAAGAGTCAGACACGACTGAGCGACTGAACTGAACTTGCAGAGACATTACTTTGCCGACTAAGGTCTGTTTAGTCAAGGCTATGGTTTTTCCAGTGGTCATGTATGGATGTGAGAGTTGGACTAAGAAGAAGGCTGAGCACTGAAGAATTGATGCTTTTAAACTGTAGTGTTGGAGAAGACTCTTGAGAGTCCCTTGGACTGCAAGGAGATCCAAACCAGTCCATCCTGAGGGAGATCAACCTTGGGATTTCTTTGGAGGGAATGATGCTAAAGCTGAAACTCCAGTACTTTGGCCACCTCATGTGAAGGGTTGACTCACTGGAAAAGACTCTGATGCTGAGAGGGATTGGGGGCAGGAGGAGAAGGGGATGACTGAGGATGAGATGGCTGGATGGCATCATGGACTCGATGAATGTGAGTCTGAGTGAACTCCGGGAGATGGTGATGGACAGGGAGGCCTGGTGTGCTGCGACTCATGGGGTCGCCAAGAGACAGACACGACTGAGTGACTGAACTGAACTGATGTTCTCTTCCGGGCTTCCCTGGTGGCTCAGTGATAAAGAATCCACCTGCCAATGCAGGAGACCCAGGTTTGATCCCTGGGTTGGGAAGATCCACTGGAGAAAGAAATGGCAATGCACTCCAGTATTCATGCCTGGAAAATCCCATGGACAGAGGAGCTCAGCTATCTACAGTCCATGGGGTCACAGAAAAGTCAGACACAACTTAGTGACTAAAACAGCAACAAAAATCATCTTTTTCATCCCTCTTGGCCCAACACAAACATTGGGACAGGACTGCTGTGTTCCACTACGGGTTGAACTGTGCCACCCCCTAAAAAAAAAGACATGCTCAGGTCCTAAGCCCCAGTACTTGTGAATGTGAACTTACTTGAAAATGCATAGAGTCTTGCCAAAGTAAAAAAATTAAAATGAGATCACACTGGATGATGAGGGGCCCTATTGCAATGACTGACACCCCTACAAAAGAAGGAAATTTGAACAGAGAGACACAGAGAAGACACACAAACCAAGGAAGGCCAAAGATTGCCGGCCACCCCAGAAGCCAGGGAGAGGGAGTAAGGACCCTCCCCGAGAGCCTTTGGAGAGAACATGGCCTTCCCAACAACTAGATTTTATACATTTAGCCTCAAGAAATGTGAGAGAATGCTTTTTTCTGTCTTAACTCCCACTGTTTTGTGGCAATGTGTTATAGCAGCCTTAGAAAATTTCATCCCATCTTACCACCATAGCAGTCAGTGGTCTTGGCCAAGATGCTTCATCAGGCTAACATATGCTGTGGTCCAGAAAGAGAGCATGGATTAGCCTTGAGTCTGTGGGTTATGGAAATATTGGGTTGGCCAAAACAGTTTGTTCAGGGTAATGTGGAAAAACTCAAAGGAACTTTTTGGCCAGCCCAATAGTAGGACCAGAGCCATACCTTGGAAAAGCCAAAAGAGAAACTCCAAGAGTGCCCTCTTTAGTGTGCAGAAATGTGGCTTCAGGCCTGTGCTTCTAGGTTTATGAATGAGAGAACCAAGGCAGCAGGTGATGAAATCCCTCAGCTCTAGTTATATAGTAAGCTAGTGGCAGAGCAAGGGAAGAACCTGAGTGTTTGGCCTCCCTAAGCCTGGGAGTGTTTGGCCTCCCTAAGTCACACAGGGTGCCCTTTTCTGTTTGGCCCCCAACATCAGGAAGATGCAAGAACAAGGATAGCAAAGTAGCCTGCTCTGTGCTAGAGCAAGGAAGCCTGCTGCGAGGGGAGTGATGTGTGGGAATTCTTAGTGGCAATAAATCACCTCTCCAAAGTCAGCGCCAGTAATAAAGGGAGGGAGGTTTTTGCAGTGGTCAGACTGGTTGATTCACTGTGGTTTAAGACCAGACCCGGCTCTCCCATTCATTTTAACTCCAACTCAGTTTCGAGGGATTTACGACCACGTTGTATGAGCATGATTTGAGTTACAGCTTGGCCTGGTCGTGTTCGGGAGTCAAGGGCAGAATGTTTCATTTTCCAGACTGTTGAGTTTCTTTTTAACTCTCCTTCCTTGAAAACATAAATAAAGGCAAGACATTGAAAAATGTCTTGCATTTCCTGATGGTTGAATCCTATTCAGAACTTCAAAAAGAAAAACTGAACAATCAGAGAAATAACCTGAGAAGGCCTGCATGCATGCATGCATGCTAAGTCACTTCAGTCATGTCCAACTCTGCAACCCTAAGGACCATAGCCCACCAGGCTCTTCTGTCCATGGGATTCTCCAGGCAAGAATACTGGAGCGGGTTAGTTACCATGCTCTCCTCCAAGGGATTTCTCGAACCAGGGATCAAAGCCACATCTCCTCTGTCTCCTGCACTGCATGGAAAAATGGACCAAGCTCTTGTGATATAAGTTTTAGATTATGTCATCTGAGATTGAAATTAGAATTCCTGGCTGAAGTAGTCCAGGCTAGTGATGCTACACCAAAGAAGTGAAAAAAGGAAATATTTTAATGCAATAGAAAGTTGCCTCTATCAGCCTATTCAGTATTAATGGAAATATAGAAATAATTCGAGTGCCAAGCAATAATATAGCTACATGGCCACTTGTTCATTAATAGTCAAGGCCACTGCAAAAGGGTCAACTATCTGAATTCTGCATAGTGGGTCCATTGCTGCCCATTCCAGCCTCTTTATTCATTCAGTGTTTCCATCACCCAGGTATATTTTTTAATATAGTTATTTATTTGGCTGCACCAAGTCTTAGTTGCAGCATGTGGGATCTAGTTCCCTGACCAGGGATCAAACCCAGGGCCCCTGAACTGGGAGCACAGAGTCTTAGCCACTGGAGCACCAGCAAAGTCCCAGAAGTGGCTAGCCTGTCGCTCTACCTCCTGGGAGCAGTGTTCAGTATAGGATTGTTTGTTTGTTCTTTGATGTTTTGAAATATTTACTTTTGATGAAGAATGTTAGACCTAAAATGATTCTAGGAAAACTCATTTTCAAAAAGTAATTTTATAAACAAATATAAACTAATGGATGCCCATGTCCATTAAAAAATATCTTTGCTATCTAAATATTAAAAAATTAATATAAATAGAATAAATATTTTATAAGTAGTCATGTATTTAATGCTTTTCCAAAGAATGTATTATTTTTTAGTTTAAATGTTACTTTTTAAACATTTCAACATCAAAAACTATGCAATTTTTTTCAGGACAATATTTTTTTAATTAAAAATAATTAATATATATACAGAGAGAATAACCAAAATACAATGTGTGTGTGTATGAGACAGAGTTAATAAGAATATAAAAGGAAAATAATTTAGTAGAATTATTATTTCTTTCTTTGTTCCTGTCATCAATTTGGTTTTATACTGTTTAGAAAGGCTTTTAAATTTTGGTTGCATTTTGTTCAAAATAAGCTGGCACTATCCAACCAACCTTTTAACAAATGGAGCACAAAAGCTTCCCTATATTAAGATGCTAAGAAGGCAATTATTGAAAATAAAGCTTGCAAGCATTAAGACATTGATATTTATACATAATAAAGAAGGAACTGAGCAAAACATAAGATAAGAACTTCAGTGACATACAAAACTTAATTTTGGAATTCTCTGAATGTTTTAAGGCAGTTTTGTGCATGTGAAATTTTGTTTTTGAAACACAAATTTCTAGAATTAAAATTATTTAGTTTTGAAAAATATGCACTTTTTTTAGATTTAAATTGCCCTCTAGGAGTTATATCGGAGAAGGCAATGGCACCCCACTCCAGTACTCTTGCCTGGGAAATCCCAAGGACGGAGGAGCCTGGTAGGCTGCAGTCCATGGGATCGCTAAGAGTCGGACACGACTGAGCGACTTCACTTTCACTTTTCACTTTCATGCCCTGCAGAAGGAAATGGCAACCCACTCCAGTGTTCTTGCCTGGAGAATCCCAGGGATGGGGGAGCCTGGTGGGCTGCTGTCTAAGGGGCTGCACAGAGTCGGACATGACTGAGATGAGTTAGAGGCAGCAGCAGGAGTTATATGTCAGTTTTCACTAGTAAATACTGCTGAAGAATATCTCTTCACTGATATGGAGAATAGACTTGTGCATATAGTTAGGGGGAAGAAGAGGGCGAGACAAACCGAGAGATTAGCACTGCCTATATACACTGCTGTGTGTGAAGTAGGTAGCTAGCAGAAGTGGCTGTACAGCACAGGGAGCTTAGCTCAGTGCTCGGTGATGACCTAGCCTAGACGGGTGGACTGGGACGAGGGGAAGAAGGCTCAAGAGGAAAGGAATATACGTATACACATAGCCGAGTCACCGTGTTGTACAAGACAAACTAGCACAACATTGTAAAGCAATTATACTCCAATTTAAAAAAAAAGGAAAAAAGAGAAAAGGAAATTATCTCTTGAGTTCAAATTTATCCTCAGTGTAGGACTTCCTTTGTTCAGTAGTTTTCCCAAGCTACCAGTCACATGGCTCCATCCAGCTTCTTGGAACAGAATGAGTCAAGGGTAGAGAAAGGCCAAATGCATGTTTAGGGTAAATTTCTTCTTCATAGCAACAGAGTGGAGAAAATGACCTTCCCCTCCATCACATTCTACATCCAGCTTCCTCTACAATGTGAAAATGTGGCACCAGGAAACCCAGACTTCTTTCTGCCGAGCTTGGCAACTCCAGGAGAATGGAACATCTTCCTCCCAGTGTCCATACAACAACCTTTGTCCTTCTCTGAATCGTTCTGTTTCCCTCCGTGTCTTTCTGACCCCTCTGAGGTCTGTCTCTCATCTTGCACCATCTCTGTGTTTCACAGGTTTTGTTTCTCTTTGTCCCCCTAAATTTCTCTAACACTGTCCCTCTTTCTGTCTCTCAGTTTCCCTCTGTCTCCCTGTATCTTTCTCACAGGGCTGGGCACAAAAAAAAGTCAAAACCAGGACAGGGTGTCTCAGCAGCCCAGCAGCTGATGGAAATTTTCCGTCCAGCCAGATCCAGCTCCATCAACTGGGTTTATGCATCCAGATTCCCAGACCATAGCCTCCTCCGCCCACCTAGCAGGTGATGTAAGACCTTGGAGGCCAAGGATACTAAAAAAACTGTCACTGTTCCAAGAGCTAATGGTCCATGAAATGAAAGTGCTTGGCCCACCTGCTCCACGCAGCCACCTCACAGTGGGACCCTCCACTGGCTCAAGCCAACCCTGAGGAAAAGTAGGAGGAGACTTGTCCCAGCTCTGAGTCAACAGACATCAGGAGAGTCTGCTGAATGCAAGTAGCTTAAGCCAAGATTTTGCCTTCACCAGTGCCATTATTCTTGTTATTGTTTAGTTGCTCAGTTCTGTCCGACTCTTTGAGACCCCATGGGCCAGGCCCCACTATCCTTGGGATTTCCCAAACAAGAATACTGGAATCGGTTTCCATTTCCTTCTCCAGGGGATCTTCCCAACCCAGCGATAGAACTCCCATCACCAGCTTTGGCAGGCAGGTTCTTTATTGTTGAGTCAATGGGGAAGCCCCTCACCAGTGCCAGGCAACATTCCAAATATGCCCAGAGTATGAGGTTCAAAGAACTCTAAACTGTCAGAAGACGTGGATTTGACTCACAGCTTTGCCACCAACTGACTGCAACCTTAGGTTGGCCACTTGCCTTTTCCGGGTCCCCATGTTCTCATCTGTAAAAGGAGGTGCACAAATGTGCCCGACTAATTCCACAGTGGCTTTAATTGCAAGGTTGTTGCAAAGAGATTAGGCCCATTCTGTTTCCCTGTAAATTAGGTACCTGTTGGCTATACACAAGCATCTATAGTGCCTTTTCATAGGATGAAGGAACCATGCAAGAAATAATAAGGACGGAAGAGTAAAGTTATGAAAAGGTATGTACTTCTCCATTCTTAAAAAGAAACATAAGTATGGGACTTCCCTAGCAGTACAGTAGCTAAGACTCCAACTTGAAATGCAGGGGGACCTGTGTTCAATCTGCAGTCAGGGAACTCGATTCCACATGCCGCAACCAAGACCTGCCACAGACAAATAAAGAAACCTAAGTAGTTACATAAGAGGCAGACACTCCAGGTTCCTTCTTTGTGCTACACAAATACCTGTTCTTGAGGACATGTCCCCAGACTCCTGTTTTATCTCTATTTTGGTGGATTAAATGCATAGCTCATGATGACAGCCTCTTTCGGCTCAAACTCGTGGCTGTCCAAAATTCCCTCCTCAGGAAATCAGCACTACCAACCTCTTTGTTCAAAGGAGACTTCTGATTGAACCAAGAAGGAAATATGACCCAAGAGATCCCATCACAGACTTCCTTGGTGGCATAGTGGATAAGAATCCTCCTGCCAGTTCAGGGGACACGGGTTCAATCCCTGGTCTGGGAAGATTCCACATGCCAGGGAGCAATTAAGCCCGTGCACCACAGGTACTGAGCCCACATGCTGCAACCACTGAAGCCTGCATGCCTAGAGCTTGTGCTCTGCCGCAAGAGAAGCCACCACGATGAGAAGCCTGAGAACTGCATTGAAGAGCAGCCCCTCCTGGCTGCAATTAGGGAAAGCCTGAACAAAGCATCAAAGACCCAGCACAACCCAAAACAACAACAACAACAACAAAACTAATTAATGATTTTTTTAAAAAGAGATCCCGTCAGTAGTTTGGCCAGCGATTGTTGAGGTCGCCTGGAGTAAAGGACTGAAAGAGGCAAAAGATTAGCAAAGCCATCATGGAAGTCCCATCTGAAATTTGTGGCAGAAGTTACTAACAGAACTGATTTACCAGCCACAAAGGAAAAGAAAATGGAGCAGGGACATGAGAGAGCTGGAGGTACTTAGAGACAGAGACCATCTAATTCAAGAGGAAGACAGAAAATAGTGGTTCCTGCCTGCATGCCTAGAGCTTGTGCTCTGCCGCAAGAGAAGCCACCACGATGAGAAGCCTGAGAACTGCATTGAAGAGCAGCCCCTCCTGGCTGCAATTAGGGAAAGCCTGAACAAAGCATCAAAGACCCAGCACAACCCAAAACAACAACAACAACAACAAAACTAATTAATGATTTTTTTAAAAAGAGATCCCGTCAGTAGTTTGGCCAGCGATTGTTGAGGTCGCCTGGAGTAAAGGACTGAAAGAGGCAAAAGATTAGCAAAGTCATCATGGAAGTCCCATCTGAAATTTGTGGCAGAAGTTACTAACAGAACTGATTTACCAGCCACAAAGGAAAAGAAAATGGAGCAGGGACATGAGACAGCTGGAGGTACTTAGAGACAGAGACCATCTAATTCAAGAGGAAGACAGAAAATAGTGGTTCCTGCATCCAGGTGGTTCCTGGCAGCATCCCAGGTCAGCAAAATTCCAACCTCCAGGAATCCATGCAAAGATCTCTCTTTCCTTTAGTGGCCTGAGGAATAGTGTTCCTGGCAACCCACAGAATGTCATCAATACACACAAATGAGGACAGCATGCTGCAAGCACTGGCACCAAATTCCTTTGATGTTAAACATGTAGGCAGCCAGTGATGTCAATGGTATGACCTCTAGAAAAGCATATGAAACCACACCTTTGGGCAACATATAAGGATTTATATGTTAATACAACCTTTGTATTAATTGTTTCCCCAAAACCTATAAAATCTTGCTTCAGTAAATTTAAAGAAAAACATACAGACCATTAATTAGTCCAACTCTTCTTTTTACAGTGATTTTTTTTAAAGAAAGTATAAATGAAAAACTGAATTTCAAACAACTTAAGAAGCAGAGAAATGTCTATCCTGTTTTTCATAAATAGCCCTTCTATAAGTCCTCCAATCACATTCCTCCTCTTTGAGCAGGTAGGGTACATGAGATAAAGCATGGTACGCTTGTATTCGGAATCAGAAAAACTCAATTTTGTAACGCTGACCAACAATTGTTTCTGTCCCTCTTTGAGTGGCCCTACTTCTTTTAACGTATTGCTCTCCCCACCCTCCCAGGCTTATAGTCTCAATTAAAATCCTCTAGCTCCCTGCTGAATGAGAAGGTAAAAGGGAGGACACAAGACCTTTGTCTAGCCAAACAAAGGACCCAGTTCTCCTGACCACAGTTTTTGGTCCAAAGGTAAGCATATAACCTGAGCAAAGATAATCAGAATCATTTCTTAGAATGGTTTAGATTGGAACTTGAAGAAAAGGAGTCTATATTTTCAGGTCACAGAGCTGGAAGTATATGAAATGGGGTTTTGCAATGGATGTCTTTCCTCCAAGCTAGGATAAATGAGCAGAGATGAGAAATGAGAGAGTAAGCAAACTGTCTTACTCAAGTCTCTAAAGCATGGGATCATAATCCAATGCATGCTTAAGTGTTGTTATATCTAGATTTCTCTTTCCTCTGTTAATTCCATACCATTCTGTAAAGTAAGGAACTTTATCTATGTTCATAAACGTTCTGCTTCAGGTAGACAGATGATAGATAATTGATAGATAAAAATATACAGACATATAAATATGAAATATTTATGTGCTCCTCTGTGTAAGTGGGGAAGGATAAATGTAGGGAGTCATGGGTCAATCAGATAGCTTCAGAAAATTAGAAGCTGTATCATGAAGGTCTAATTGTCAACACCAGTGGTCAAACACATAGACCAGGTAGAAAACAGATTCCAAAAAGATTTAGAAGGTGATGCACTGATCTGGAAATGCTACACATTTCCAGAGGAAAGTTGATTTGCTGACGGAGTCTCCTTTCTCCAGGAAGATGAAGCCTGTGAATAATGAGTCTAATTATCATGACATGGTACCATAAAGTAAATGGCAAAAAGAAGTAGGATATCCTGTGAATAAGACTTGATGGTTGTGGGAGGCAGAAGGGAAGAAGGGAGAAAGGGAAAAGGGAGTTCTCTGTCTGCATTGCTGAGCCAGCAGTACTGTTCACTGAAGTTGCAGACCACGAGCCCCCTGGAGAGGCAAAGGCCACAAGTGGGAATAAAATGAAGATACCTTCTGATCCACTGCTTCTCATTAGTTACCAGGTAAGCTAGGAGACCACCTGTGGAGAGACTGGGAAGATCAGCTTCTGAGCGAGTTTGATTTGCTGCTAGTAGTTTCGGGCCTCATGGCACTGTGCTGCTTGACTTGAGTTCACCAGCAGGAGTCTAGGACAGGTGAGACAGCCCAGAACATCCCAACTATCCAAGCTCATTTGACTGTTAACAGTTAACAGTGTGTACATGCTCAGCCGCATCCGATTCCTTGCGACCCCATGGACTGCAGCCCACCAGGCTCCTCTGTCCATGGAATTTCCAGGCAAGAACACTGGAATGGGTTGCCATTTCCTTCTCCAGAGGATCTTCTCCACCCAGGGATTGAACCCCTGGCTCCTGAGTCTCCTGCACTGGCAGGCGGATTCTTTGCTACTACACCACCAGGGGGGCTCTGCAATATATAAATAATGCACTTTGAATCCCAACACTTCTGTTTTCTAGACTTGTGGTCTCAAACAAATGAATTCATCTCTTTAACTTTGTTAGGGCAATAATATGAGAGAGCTCTGGTAAAAAGTAAATATTGCACATAACTCAGGCCTAGCACAGAGCAGCCAAACAGTGGCCCTTTGTACCCTTCTTCAAGTGTTTCTCCCACTCGAGAAGGCAATGTCTTAGTCACTTACCACTCACATTTCCTTCTCAGAGTAGATGGTAGTTCTCCCTTTCAGTACAGATTTCTTGGCAGTTTAGCCTCTTTCTTCCTCTTGTTTCAGGTTGTCAATGGTAGTGTCTAAATTTTTGAGACTGGGAGTCAAAGCTCTAATATTAGAAAGGCAGTGGCCATGGCTTTATTACCGCTCTCTCTCCCATTAGAAGATGACAGTGAAGGTTTTACCGAAAACAAGTTCCTAGCTAATTCCACACCATCGGCACATGTACCTGTGATGAGTTCAAAAGCTAAAAGTCTCATAAAGGAAAGACAGGACAAGATGGCAGCATTCCCCAATAAGCAATCAGTTCAGTCACTCAGTCATGTCTGACTCTGCAACTCCCATGGACTGCAGCATGCCAGGCTTCCCTGTCCATCATCAACTCCCGGAGCTTGCTCAAACTCATGTCCGTTGAGTCAGTGATGCCATCCAACCATCTCATCCTCTGTCATCCCCTTCTCCTCCTGCCTTCAGTCTTTCCCAGCATCAGGGTCTTTTCCAATGAGTTAGTTCTTCGCATCAGGTGGCCAAAGTATTGGAGTTTCAGCTTCAGCATCAGTCCTTCCAATGAACATTCAGGACTGATTTCCTTTAGGACCCAGAGACCCCACAGCGACTGAGCCAGACTATCTTTGAGTGTTTGTTTGTCTCCTGCAGAGGTACAGGTCAGCAGTGGCCTGCCAAGGGGCAGGGGCTCTGGCTGCAGCAGACCTGGGTCACCCAGCGTGTGGCATAAGCCCTCTTGGAGGAGGTCGCCATTAACCCCACCATAAAGCCGCCAAGCAGACGACCCACAAACTGCAGAACAATTATACCAAATAAAGTCTCACACTGTTAAGAAAGTTCTAGGACCCACAACAGATTTCCCAACCTGGGGATCTGGCAAAGGGACTGAGAACCTCAAGGAAATTTGACTTTGGAGGTCAGTGGAATTTGATTATAGACCTTACACAGGACTGGGGAAACAGACCCTTGGAGGGCACAAACAAAACCTTGTGTGTACCAGGACCCAGAAGAAAGGAGCGGTGACCCCACAAGAGACTGACCCAAACTTCCCTGTGAGTATCCAGGAGTCTCTGGCAGAGACATGGGTTGGCAGTGACCTGCTGCAGGGTCAGGGCACTGAGTGCAGCAATGCGTGCATGTGACCTTTTGAAGGAGGTCACCTTTATCTCCATTACCTCCACCATACTTTGGTCTCAGGTCAAAGAACAGGGAGGGAACACAGCCCCACCCATCAACAAAAAATTGGATTAAAGATTTACTGAGCATGGCCCTGCCCATGAGAACAAGACCCCATTTCCCCCACAGTCAGTCTCTCCCATCAGGAAGCTTCCATAAGCCTCTTATCCTTATCCGCCAGAGGGAAGACAGAATGAAAACCACAATCACAGAAAACAAGCATTATAGGGTGACCTTTGGGTTTGCCTGATAGGGAAAGTCTGTCACAAGGAACAGCTTCCTTCCACAGACAACTGGCAGTGTCACCAACCAGAAGGGGAAGAGGGTGAAGGGACCCCCAAAGGAGAGAGGAATTAGAGAATGGACTTAGGTGTCAAGGTGAAGTTGTTCTACAGTTGGGAGAAGAGTGTCTGGGTCAGAGAGCTCCAAAGCCCACAAAGCATCAGGGGCTTTTAAATACTTAAGTTTTATTTATGGCTAGAGATGTTGGGTGCAGTTTCACATGGCAGGCAGACCAGACAGGCTCCAAATGGCTAAAAACATGCATTTGCACCATATTAAAACCAATTGAAGGGAATTCCCTGGCAGTCCAGACATTAGGATTCAGTGTTTTCATTGCCATGGCCTGGGTTCAATCCTCAGTTGAAGAATTAAGATCCCACAAGCCATTCAATATGGCCATAAATAAATAAAGTAATTGGATGTGTAAGAATTTTAATTTGGTGCCAGCAGACTGAGTTGAGGCATTCATAATAGTACTAACTTGCTGTGAAGTGAACATAGGGGTGAATACCCTGGGACCATCTTTATCACATTATTATTTTCAGTGGTTCATAGTCCAAGTTTTAGATTCAGAGCATTGTCCCGATTGATGAGAAAAAAACTTCCTGGAAATGTCTATTCCTTTAGGCCAATGAAGGTCAATCAGAGATTGTAACTCATGTTCCATACCTTCCTGCCATGCCCCAGAGACTGTTTTGAAATATCACATGTCCTTTTTTGGCCTTCCCTGGTGGCTCAGAAAGTGAAGAACCCACCTGCCAATGCAGGAGACTTAGGTTTGATCTCTGGGTCAGGAAGATCCCCTGGAGAAGGGAATAGCCACTCATTCCAGTATTCTTGCCTGAGAAATCCCATGGACAGAGGAACTTAAAGGGCTATAGTCCATGGGGTCGCAAAGAGTCCGACACAACTGAGGGACTGACACTTAACCTTAACTCATATGCTTTTTTGCTGTGAGGATTCTGTTTGCTCATTATCGAATTCAACTTTGTTCCAGTGTTTCTAAATCTGGGGATATTACTTTGTAAATGTCCAGGGCCCATCCTGGATGAGCTAAATGAGAACCTATGAGAGTGGGGCCTAGATGTTGGTATTTAATCATCAATTCTCTGATTGGCTGATGGTGAGGGAACAAGGTGGTGTCATGGGAGTCATGGTTTTTCCAGTCGTCATGTATAAATGTGAGAGTTGGACCATAAAGAAAGCTAGCACCCACAAATTGATGCTTTTGAACTGTGGTGTTGGAGAAGACTCTGAAGAGTCCGTTGGACTGCAAGGAGATCCAACCAGTTAATCCTAAAGGAAATCAAGTCTGAATATTCTTTGGAAGGACTGATGCTGAAGCTGAAACTCCAATACTTTGGCCACCTGATGCAAAGAGCTGACTCATTGGAAAAGACCCTGATGCTGGGAAAGACTGAAGGCAGGAGGAGAAGGGGACGACAGAGGATGAGATGGTTGGATGTCATCACCGACTCAATGAACATCAGTTTGAGCAAGCTCCAGGAGTTGGTGATGGAGAGGAGAGCCTAGCATGCTGCAGTCAATGGGGTCGCAAAGAGTCGGTTACCGTTTAGTTCACTGAATTCTCTCTGAAAGAAGACAAATACAGTCAAATTCATATCATGGTATCTTATTCATTTGTTTATCTCAATGCAAGTGGAAGCCCTTTGAAGCTGTCTTGCTCCACAGCAAAGTTAGGGGCATCTTCTGAGTTAGCGGCTGTTTCTTGAAGGAGCTGAGATGCAGAGGGAGCCATTCAGAGCACCGACGAGTGCCCCATTCCCCTTTCTTTCATTCTCCTTCTCATTTCCTGTTACAGCTTCTCCAAGGAACAATGGCACAGCCCCAAGGCCAAGGCTGATCTCAGCAAATGCCTCCCAGCTAATTTCCTTCCCCCCAAGAGTGCTATACCTGAAGGAATGGTACAGGAACACTTGCGAAGGTACATGAACAGAATTGGGACTTCCCACTAAGAAAGGCTGTTATTTCCTGGCCATTCCCAATTTTAGTAAATCATTAATTCATAGGCAATACTCAACATTAAGGCTAACAGTGAAACTTTTTTCTGGGTTGTAGCAAAAATAATGGAAAAATCAAAAGCAATCACATACTGTTTCTGTGATAGAGATACCACCTACCAGATCTTTCTTCAGTACCAGGGTACAGAGATGAATAAAATCAGAGCCTGCCTTCAAAAATCTATGTGGAATCTAGAAAAGTGGTATGGTGATCTTATTTGAAAAACAGAAATAGGGACACAGATGTAGAGAACAAACATATGGACATCAAGCAGGGAAAGAGGGTGGGTGGGATGAAACAGGAGATCGGGATTGACATATATATACTATCGATACTATATATATAATAGATTAACTAGTGAGAACCTACTGTATAGCTCAGGAAAACATTCTCAGTACTTTGTGGTGACCTAAATGGGGAAGAAATCCAAAACAGACGTGTTTACGGCTGCCGTCTATGGGGTCGCACAGAGTCGGACACGACTGAAGCGACTTAGCAGCAGCAGCAGCTGATTTACTTTGTTAGTACAGTAGAAACTAACACAGCATTGTAAAGCAACTATATTCTAGTAAAAAATTAAATTTTTAAAAATCTACAGCCCTCAGAAATCAACGGGGAAGATTGTGGTTTGGAGATGAAGCTTCAACATCTAGGAGAGAGGATGGATTGCCACCCATGGGGGTCACGAAGAGTCGGACACAACTTGGCTACTGAATACAGAGCGGGCGGGGCAGAGTGTATCCTCTTTTGTAGAATTTGCCAATTTCTGTGGTCTAAACAGGGCCTCCCTAGTGGCTCAGCAGTAAAGAGTCTGTTTGCAGTACAGGAGATAGGTTCAATCCCTGAGTCAGGAAGATCCCCTGGAGAAAGAAATGGCAAAGCAACCCACCCCAGTATACTTGCCTGGAACATCCCATGGACAGAGGAGCCTGGAGGGCTACATCCATGGGGTTGCAAAAGCGTCAGGTATGAATTAGAGACGAAACAACAACATGATCTAGACACTCGTGCCATTTCACTCATTCTTAGTTTCCATTAGCTTCATCCAATTTTATCCATTCCCAATCAATCAGTACTGTTCATTCAATGTTAATTTGTCCTACAACAGGCCTCAGGATCAGTTTCCATGTTTGATTGTTGCTTACATCAGCCCTGTGACTAAAAACAATAAAATATTTTTAAGAGTAGTCATAGGAAGTTCTGAACAGAAAAGTTAAAACTTGGAGCCTAGGCAGTTTTTTGTGATGCTAATAAAATATAAGCTTCTGGGTACCTCCCTTGCCTGTGCTTCTAAATATACGTATATTTGCATACCTAATCTTGTATTCAGAACTCTGTCTGCTTGTTTTTAAAAGACCAGACTAAATTATATAAACTTTAAGCTCAATCTCTGTTGGATTTGTCAGTCTGTTTCTTTAAGGTGTGCAGCATATGCACAGGAGCTAGTCCACTGTTCTTTCCACAAACACTGTGGATCGTGTTAAATGTAGGCTCTGACTCAGGAGGGAAGTGCAGGTCCTGTGACTTTGCATGTCTAACAAGTTCCCAGGTGGCGCTAAGGCCGTGGTTCCCTGGACCACACTTTTCATAGCAAAGTCTTACAATAGACTCTATACAACATTGGCCACAGAATCTAGCAAAGCTTTTACCAGCCCTTTCCTTTGAGATGACACCACCCAGGGTAATTTCACTATCTGTTTTTTCACTGGGCAAAGTAAACTACCAGTGTTCCATCATCTAATCTTAACCGTGTCTTCTCTGCTTTCTAATTCAATGTGGTCAGATCCCCAGATTTCCTCCTCTGAGAAGGTCTCTTGATTGCAAT
>SJXQ01010420.1:0-34801 GCA_006408695.1 Aepyceros melampus
TGTGGTGTTGGAGAAGACTCTTGAGAGTCCCTTGGACTGCAAGGAGATCCAACCAGTCCATTCTGAAGGAGATCAGCCCTGGGATTTCTTTGGAAGGAATGATGCTAAAGCTGAAACTCCAGTACTTTGGGCACCTGATGTGAAGAGTTGACTCATTGGAAAAGACCCTGATACTGGGAGGGATTGGGGGCAGGAGGAGAAGGGGACGACAGAGGATGTGATGGCTGGATGGCATCACGGACTCGATGGACGTGAGTCTGAGTGAACTCCGGGAGTTGGTGATGGACAGGGAGGCCTGGCATGCTGCGATTCATGGGGTCACAAAGTGTGGATACGACTGAGCGACTGAACTGAACTGAAAATGATGATAATAATATTAGTTACCTCCCAGGGCTACTGAGAAGATTAAATGAGCAAAATACCCAATAAACATGAGCTATTGCAATTACTGTCAAGAGTACCCTGGGGGCAGCCTTGCAAAGGCAGTGGTGGGAGGCACTGAAGGATCCATCGCATCCTTTTAGACTTTCAGCTCCATGAGGATCAGGACTGTGCCTTGCTTGCTTTATTACCAGTGGTTGGAACATAGCAAATATCCTATAAATATCTGATTAATTAGACAGGTGGGCCTAAATTTAAATTCTAGTTCTGCCACTTTTATCTTGGGCATTTTTTTTTTTTTTTACCTTCTCTGCTTCTGGGTTTGCATATTTATGCAATGAGGAGAAACAATCTTAAAGGCAGAAAGTGAAAAGAAACTAAAGAGGTTCTTGATGAGGGAGAAAAAATAGAGTGAAAAGGCTGGCTTAAAACTCAACATTCAAAAAAACCTAAGATTATGGCATCTGGTCCCATGGCAAAGAGATGGGGAAAATGTGGAAACAGTGGCAAATTTTATTTTCTTGGGCTCCAAAATCACTGTGGACAGTGACTGCAGCCATGAAATTAAAAGACACTTGGTCCTTGGAAGAAAAGCTATGACAAAACTAGACAGCATATTAAAATGTGGAGACATCACTTTCTGATGAAGATCTGTATAATCAATATATGGATTTTCAAGTAGTCATGTATGGATGTGAGAGTTGCACTGTGAAGAAGACTGAGTGCTGAAGAATTTATGCTTTTGAACTGTAGTGTTGGAGAAGACACTTGAGAGTCCCTTGGACAGCAAGGAGATCAAACCAGTCAATCCTGAAAGAAATCAACCCTGAATTTTCATTGAACTGATGCTGAAATTGAAGCTCCAATATTTTGGCCACCTGATGCGAAGAGCCCACTCATTGGAGAAGATCCTGATACTGGGAAAGATGGAGGGCAGGAGAAGGGGGCGACAGAAGATGAGATGGTTGGATGGCATCACTGACTCAATGGACAAGAGTTTGAACAAACTCAGGGAGATGGTGAAGGCCAGGGAGGCCTGGCATGCTGTAGTCCTTGGGGTCATAGACTCAGACACAACTGAGTGACTGAACAACAACAACGAATCTTATAGGGACAGCTGGAAAAAGATATCTAACTGGCACTGTGTGTTTATTATGCACCAAGAAACTGGGCTGAGTACTTTGCAGAGGCTGCCTCATTTGATCCTTACAATATCCCTTTCGAGGTAAGTATGGTTACTGGTGTTTTTCATGTGTGTGTTTGTTTTTACAGATGATGTACTGAGTGATCAAGAAATGTACCGAGTGACATAAGCTACTGAGTGATGGAGATGGGAGTCCAGATCAGTTAAGCTGACACCAGGTCCTGAACTGTCCATCCTGATGCTCCATGTCTCATATAAACTCATAAAATAGGAACTCAAATGTAGCTGCTACTGTTGCTATTATTAAGGATTTTCCCTCCATGACACTCGGTGGAAGGAAAGGATACAGTCAGCCTAGTCATCTGTATGCTTATAGTAATTTGTCCACATGTGAAAAATCTTGCTCAGTCAGAACTCAGAGGCTGGGATTTCAGTGTGTGTGTCTGTCATCCTGGCCAGAATACTGATTTGAAAATCAATGCAAACATGTGTCTTCAAAAGGCATTTTAGTTGGGCAACTGTGAGTCATTCCCATATACACTGGTCAGGAAGGCAAGAGACAGGGGCAGATTTCCATAGCTGGTGAATTCTGAGTGATCTGACAAGATGGGGATCAAACCAAATAAAGACAGATGCCTGAGCCTGACTTCTCCTGCCACGTGTGACAGCAAATCACAAATCTGGGGAAAGCCAGAGATGGATGCTCAGAAAAGAGGACCAGACAGGCAGAGAGGATCAGAGCTACAGGAAGGATGCTGACACAGGGTCACTGATGAAGGGTCTGCTTAAACAACCCCTAGGGTTGGCATCTATGGTTTGTGCTGGCTAGTATCCAATCCTCCATTTTCTGGTGACTGTATCTGCTAGGGGAGCTTATCAACAAGGCGAGACCACCAGTTTGACCTGTGAGTTGGACACAGGCAGTCAGATGCTCATCACCCCCACCTCTGCCCCTGGAATGTGTGGTCTTCTTGCTTTCCTGCTGACAGAAGCTGTCCAAGGACACAGCCTTGAGATAGTAATGTGCCGTTGAGACCATTTGGACTGCGTGCATGACTGAACCCAGTTAAGGCCTCTATATAAACTTTTAAGATTTGGCAGATGGGTAAGGAAATCCATTTGTTTTACAGCCACTCAAGACAAACCTCATAAGTAAGTTTCTTTGCTTATTTAAACAGCCAGTTAGTAACCTGGAGTGGTTTCCATCTCTATTATCTCTCCCTGCCCAGGGAGCGGGGCATGGGAAGAGGAGGTTTTGGATTACACCCGGGAAGCTCCCCAAAGGAGGCTGTGCCCCAGTACTAAACATCTTGGTTTGGGCAAACCGCCTGGGCAGTCCGAGCACACTGACCTGAACACTGGTGCTCTCCTACCTCACCGTCCTGCCACTCACTGCTCAAGGCCACCCACACCTCCCTGGAAAAATCCTATTAGCTAATCTGGAGTGGAGTTTTTACACTTGTTTCCTAGGATTGTACTGCAAAATCCAGAGATGAAGAGAGGCACCTTAGCTTCTCGAATCTTTCAGGAAAGTCACATAGGACTTTTCTCTCTTATCAGCATGTGGGCTTATTTAGCTAAGATGCCAAGTATCAGAGCAAGGGGAGCACTGTAATTCAGAGAATTACATTGGAAAAGTCCAGAAAGTGGTTATATGTCACTCTTATTCAGTGTTGTTCTCTCAGCCTCATTCAAACAGTGATGATATGGTTCTTAAGTGGTCAGCAAAAGCTATTAGACACCAACATTAAAAGCCAAATGCTTTCCAAAACAGTTCTCTAAATGACGTATCTATCGCGGCTTTGTTTATAAGAGCAAAAGATCAAAGTAAATCTAAGTATCCACCCATAGGAGACTGATACATAAACTCTGATTCATTCATACTACAAACTGTTATGTGCCCATTAAGAAGAATAAGCAGGTGTTGTGTATACCAATATAACACCATCAGCAAGAAACAATAAGTGAAAAAACACCAAGGTGTAGATCAGTGTGTATGCCATTTGGGTTACAAAAAGAAAAAATAAGGGGTATTCATATGTATATTTGAATAGAGATTCTCACTAGGAGGATACACACACACACAAAGTGATTATTTAAGGGAAGGAGAGCAGAAAAGTTGAAAGCAAGCTCTATACAAAGCTTATGAAAGAAAGTGAAAGTGTTAAACACTCAGTTGTGTCTGACTCTTTGCAATCCCATGGACTGTAGCCCATAACCTACCAGGTTTCTCTCTCCATGGGATTTCTCTAGGCAAGAATATTGGAATGGGCTGCTGTTTGCTTCTCCAGGGGTTCTTTCTGATCCAGAGATTGAATCCAGGTCTCTAGCACTGCAGGCAAATTCTTTACCATCTGAGCCACCAGGGAAGCCCAAAGCTTACTTGTCACTAAGTATCCAAAATGCTTTAAACATATTTTACTATGTGCATGAATTACCTATCTCAAATAAACACATACATGATTTTTAGACAACTATAAATAGGTCTTTATAAAACATAGAGCCTCACTTGGAAACTGCATCTCAACTTTTCTCTATCCTTCAAGCTTGATTAGGAGGCTAATTTAAAGGCATCTTCTTTTCCTCCCACAATGAAGCCTTAGGGCTCCAAGGCTGGGAGAAAGTTGTTCAGGTCCTGCAGTATCCTTCCTTAAGTGATTTGATGACACTGAGCAAGAAGAAGGAATTGTCTAAACTCCTCCTCATTCAATATTCCTTCTAACACTCATCAGAGAGGGGAAGAGAAGGCTGACAGCCAATTTCTCCATTTTCAGTGGTTGAGTAGCAGAGGCTTTCAGCTGTGTCACGTCACCCCACTTGATGCTCACCAGAGAGTCATGGGTCACAGGATGTCGCAGCTGGAACAGGTTTGTCTTGGTAGTCTCCACCGTGGGAAAGGCCTCAGGGAGTGCAAAACAATGCTTTGTAGTGTGGATAAAAGTATTTCTAATCACTTTTTGGATAAAAGAAATTTCTAATCCCTTTGCGCAGTAAACTTAACTCATATTTAATCATACTTTAAGAGGCATGTTATAAATACATATGCATGTGGTAAAGGTATGTTCTGAAAGCTTTTGCTAGTAGGAGTTCATGGTCAAAACATTTTGAAGTCCATTCTATACATAATTCTGCTGCTGCTAAGTCGCTTCAGTCATGTCCGACTCTGTGCGACCCCATAGACGGCAGCCCACTAGGCTCCCCCATCTGTGGGATTCTCCAGGCAAGAACACTGGAGTGGGTTGCCATTTCTTTCTCCAATGCATGAAAGTGAACAGTGAAAGTGAAGTCACTCAGTTGTGTCCAACTCTTAGCGACCCTATGGACTGCAGCCTACCAGGCTCCTCTGTCCATGGGATTTTCCAGGCAAGAGCACTGGAGTGGGGTGCCACTGCCTTCTCCGATACATAATTCTAAAGATGGCAAAAGGCATAGTGACAATAGCATCAGCTTTAAAACCAGATGGACCTCGGGCAAAATCCAAGCTCTGTCCCTATGTCATGCTGAATAAATATGACTGCCTCTCGACGCCTGCTTCCTGACTTTTAAAAATGGGATAATAATAGTACCTATCTTAAGAAGTCAAGGTGAAGATTAAACAGAGTAAAGGTGTATGGTAGGCTGCTTATAAGAGGGCTCGGAATTAGTCCCACTTCCTAGTATTCATTCCCTGTGTATCCTTTCCTCCGCTTGAGTGGACAAACTGACTGATATTTAATGAATACAATAGGCAAAGGTGAGGGGATATGTGACAAAAGACTGTGCCTTCTTTCTTGCTGGCATCCTCTCTCTCTCTTGTACCCTTGTCCTGTGGAGTGGGCACTCAGGCAAGGAACAGAGGACAGGCTCTGGACAATGGCTGGTGAGGAACTGAGACCCTAGTGCAACAGTGCTGGAAGAACTCAAGGCTACCATGTGAACTTGGCAGTGGGTCATTCCTCCTTCAAGACTGAGAAGCCTGTTAGCCCTGGCCAAAACCTTTATTGTGTCCCGGTGGGACATCCTGAGACAGAGAAACTAGCAAAGCTGCTCAAAGATTCACAATGCACAGAAAATATGAGATAACAAATATTATTCTTTTAAACCATTAAATTTGGGGACAATTAGTTATTTAACAATAGATAACTAAGACAGCACGCAAGTAGCTTGACAGTACATGACATACAAAGATTTAGTAAATGTTGTTTTGGAATATTATGTGGCTGATGTATGGCTTTATCCCACACCCATAGCAGACATCTATGTTTGGAGTGACGGAAGTGTTCCATACATTTTAAAGTGATTGTGGCTCAGCTGATAAAGAATCTACCTGCAATGTGGGAGATCTGGGTTCGATCCCTGCGTTGGGAATATCCCCTGGAGAACGGTAAGGCTATCCATTGCAGTATTCTGACTTGGAGAATTTCATGGACAGTATAGTCCATGGAGTCGCAAAGAGTCAGACACGACTGAGCGACTTCCACTCACTTCACTATAGCCAACACCTGATTGATCACAAAATATTTTTTTCTGATGAACACAAATGTAGCCTCAGAATCCTTCTTAACAGATCTCCAGGAAGCTATTAATAGAGAAGAAATTTTTGGCAAACTCTGATCTGATTAATATTTCTTATCTCTTCATTCTTCCTCTGTGTTATAGCCCTTAAATGGAAAACCAAGTCTTTCATCATGAGAGACTATAAATTATCAGAATGGATCTATGAACGTATATAAAATAAAAACAGCTGCCATCATATGTAAGGAGCTTCCCTGATAGCTCAGTTGGTAAAGAATCCGCCTGCAATGCAAGAGACCCTGGTTCAATTCCTGGGTTGGGAAGATCCCCTGGAGAAGGGAAAGGCTACCTACCCACTCCAGTGTTCTGGCCTGGAGAATTCCATGAACTATATAGTCCATGGGGCCGCAAAGAGTCAGACGGCTGAGCAACTTTCACTTTCAAGTAGGAAAAAAATTTGAAAAAGAATAGATACATATATATGCATAATTGAAACACTTTGCTGTACACCTGAAACTAATACCACATTGTTAATGTATGGATGTGAGAGTTGGACTGTGAAGAAGGCTGAGCACCGAAGAATTGATGCTTTTGAACTGTGGTGTTGGAGAAGACTCTTGAGAGTTCCTTGGACTGCAAGGAGATCCAACCAGTCCATTCTGAAGGAGATCAACCCTGGGATTTCTTTGGAAGGAATGATGCTAAAGCTGAAGCTCCAGTACTTTGGCCACCTCATGTGAAGACTTGACTCATTGGAAAAGACCCTGATGCTGGGAGAGATTGGGGACAGGAGGAGAAGGGGATGACCGAGGATGAGATGGCTGGATGGCATCATGGACTCAATGGACGTGAGTCTGAGTGAACTCCAGGAGTTGGTGATGGACAGGGAGGCCTGGCGTGCTGTGATTCCTGGGGTCGCAAAGAATCGGACATGACTGAGCGACTGAACTAAACTGAAACGAACTGAACTGAATCAACTATCTTCAATGTAAAAGATTAAAAAAAGGAAACTCAGATAAAGCCTTGAATTATATGGCAGGAGACATTTACGAAAATAGAAAAGGCAAAAAAAATATCACTTATGGAAAGAGAAAAAAATCTTATCTTTCTGATGTGTCTTGGAGCAAATCAAACTGGTACAACATTACAGAACCCATCATTTTACAGTGGATAGAATTTTGTGTATAGTTACATCTCTAAGTCCATCCCTTTGATTTTTCATAACCTCATAGAACCACATCTTGTTTAGAATGAGAAAGGTATAAATAAATCAAATGCTGGTCATAAAAATAGATTGATCCCTAAGGTCATTTACTACAATCTGCTCCTTATACAATACTTCCTGAGGCAGAATCGTCTTTTGCTCCAAAATACTAGAGGAATACCTGGAGTTGCATAGCTATTTCCATTGTTTTGGGATGTAGATTATAATAAACAAGTGATGGTGAGGGTAGGGTGAGATTAAGAAGAGCATAGATTCTCCAGACACTTCACTCTTTAGGTAGGAACTTCCTTCTTTCCATTATGAAATATTTGTATATAATTAACTCACTCTTACACCCCCAAAAATACATTTACCCAGCAATGTACTGCAAATACATTGGGCTTTCAATATGTATTCATGGACAACAAAAGAAAATCAGGCTTCGTTTCTACCCACAGGGAGTTTACAGTCTAGACAGATGACAGACAGACCATTACTCAAACACAAAAATGAATATAATTGCCTGTAATAACAATAATCCCCTAACTGATCCATAGTAGGACAAGATAAAAATATGGCATTAGGAAAGTTCACAGTTGGTGCACTTTGCCCTCATTTTCTTCCTCTTGTCATTTATCCTCTCCCTTCTGTAGGAACCCAAACCCCACAGGCATATCCAATGACCCCATGAGGGCCCACGCTCTGGTGACTCACGGCAGTGTTGAGATTCTAGTCCGTTATGATTCCTAACACAGCTGCCTGGTCTCTCACTGACCCAGTGATCACCCTTTTAGAAACTTGGCTAAACAGAGAACCATATGTGTGGAGAAAGGTCTCCGTGCACATGGATGTTTGGTATAGTGTAAAATAGTAAAAATATTAGCAAGTAGGGACTTATATCTTTTAATAGGGGATTAAGTAAAAAAAATTAGCTTTCACTCCTGAGATGTAATATACATCAATGGTAAACAAAATGTGGACACATGCACAATGCAATGGAAAGATGTCTATAATGTATTGTTGACTTTAAAAAGTAGGTTATAGAATGACTTGTAGAAAGAAACTCACATAACATTGTATGTGTGTGCGTTGTGTGTTTAAACATAATATGCATCTCCATTGTATGTTAGTAGTCACATGTATGTGTGTGTGTGTGTGTGTGTGTGTGTTTATTTAATTTTTACTATAGATCCAGGAGGACTTTTCTCTATGTATAAACACATTGGTATCCTGTGTCTCAGTCATCACTGGGGCTAAGGGATATGCTTAAAATGAGGTGTATAAGAATAGCTTAATATTCCATTGTGACCAGCAAGCATATCTATACTGTAACTGAGAACTTTTGAGATCTAAGTCAGGGATTTTAGGCAGATCAATAAGAGAGGGAGTTGGGGCCAGGAAAGTCTTTCTGCACCTCTTCAGTCACTTCTCATAAATATTTAAATTTAAGACCACACACAGCTCACAAGTGACTCAAACGCAGATGAAAACATCTGAGGAATGTTATCTTCCTCTAGCTGCACAGAGCAATTTCCTAAACGTGAGTGATGGTAGTCAATGTCCAGAATAATGAATTTGAGAATCAATTTAATAGAATTAACTCCTACTTGTAATTTTCAGGCATCAACTCATATTCTTCAGCTAAAAAATTTTGAGTTTTAGATTTTCTATTGCTGTTGAGTTCTTTTAGGCAGGTGGAAGGTTTTATTAAGTTCTCAGTGTCTAGAGCTGTGCATGTCTCTGTGAGATCCCAGACAAATTAAAAAGTCAAATTAGCAATGCATATTTAATACTTCTTTGTAGTTTTTTTTTAAGTTGGCAGCAATGTTTACTCTTTGAGGGAGAGTTTATAATTATGCAAATTGGAGAAACAGTCTGCATATGGTTCCAGAGTCAACAGTAGGTCTAAATATTTCTTCAGTTTTATACATGACATGGGGGGAGGTGAGACAAGGCTGGGGGCCTGCTCCTTCTTTAGTGATGGAGTGTATGATGCTTGGAGACTGAGTACCTGTAAAAGTTTTCATTGTGGAGGAAGCACCACTGAGGTGTGCACAGTATCACCTTGTAGCCTTAACAATAACCATTCATCTTCCTTTCTCCTTTATAACAGGATTTGATTTTTGTTCAAATATTCACTTTCCTCTGCGTGACCATACACTTCAGAGCATGTGGATCCCCTCCCTAGCTTCTGGAAGAGATGAATGACTGGTCTAAGCTAATCACTGTAGTCCCATCTGCTTTGCCAGGGACTGATTTAAGCAGGTTATGTGACAAAGTTCTGGTTCATGAATGTGAGTAAAAGTCTGCAGGGGACTTCTGGAAAGGTTTGTAAAAATATAAATGAAAGAGACATCCCACTGAAGCTTAGAATCCTGATCATAATAACCATTCTGAGCTACTCAGTTAACCAATTATGGACCTATCCTACTTTAGGATATCTTGCTATGAGAACTAATCATCTTTTCCTTATTATTTAAGGCAACTTGAGTCTGTGTTTTCTGTTACTTGTGGCTAAGAGTACATCTTAAGTGATTTTCACCTTGACAGTTCTTATATTGCTCTGGGGAATACATATATATTCATATATACATATTTTCATATATATATATATATATATATACATATGTATATGTCTATATGAAAAGTTAAGCCATATGCTTGCCATCTGGTTTACCAATGAGTTAATGGATATTTGTTTAAATTGGTTGGAGGAAGGAATGGTAATTTAATAAAGCTCATCTTGACATATAAAGGAATCCGTATCCTCTAAGCAATAAAAAGGAAAAACTATTCACTATTCACACTCTTGCTTTTACTGAAACAAGTGTCACCAGTCCTAGTCCTATCAAAGCAAGTCTGAAAGATGCAGGAGAGAAAAAAAAAAACACAAAATATACAATCTCACTTTGGCATCAGGTAGTTATCAAGTATTTTGCCTTTTTCTCTCCATCTGGATGGCTCCAACTTTAAACTCCAGGGAGCAGACTGGACATTTCCCCAGAAGTTCTTTTAACAGAGTGGTTTATTCCTACTAAAGAACTGGGTCTACTCCTTTATCTGCAGCTCTCCGGGTGCACATCCTATTCCCACACAATCTAGCTAATTGCTCTATGAAACATGTATTGGCTCAGCCACCCAGTGCATTTTATCTTCTTGGACACATTGACTGGTTCAGGGAGGGGCACAGGATCTGATTCAAGCCAACGTATATCAGTCCTGAAACTTGTGTTGAAAATGTAGGGTAAGAGAACTCTCTTTCAACTGCACTTAGGAGGGTAGGGATGCCACCCCTGGAGCTGTTGGCAGCCAACATGAGAAATCAGGACTGCAGTTTTGAGCGAAAGGTACCAAGCCCTGATGGTATGTTGGTGCTGGCCTCTAGCTATGATTGAAATGCTCGGATTCTACAGTTGCATGAACCAATATGTAATTATTTTTTGCTTAAGACAGTTGGGTTGTCTGTCTCTTCCAATCAACAATCCTCACTTAAAACAGAGAAGGGAGGGCAAGTATAATCCTCACCTTACCAAGGATGAAATGGAGGCTCATAGAAAGCTCAGGGTGGAAGATTCAAGACCTTTGCTCAAGGGCTCCAGCCATTCTATCTGCTGCCTACTCATTCAATGATTCATTGCAGTAAAGTGGAAGGAATCAACACAGCCACGTCTATCTTTACTGACTTCACATATTTCTGCTTTAGAGAAAATGAAGGGGTCTCCCACTGGGTTACTAAGGGAGATTATTTGTGTGACCTTAGTAAAGATTGTTACACGTGTGACGCACACTCACCCCTATACTACAAAAGGCCATAGTAGGTGCCTTAGATTCACGCAAAAGATCATCGCCCTGGGATCTGGCCAGGCTGCAGAGGGTTTCAACAGGATCTGATTCCCTCTCTCCCCAGGGGCCTGATGCCTTAAGTCTACAGATTGTCTCTATTGCCTGTCTCATCATCCTGGTCCTGTCATCTCTGCAGCCTCGTGTCTGCTGGCCTGTAACTGAACTGATGACAAATAAACCTTCTACCCAGTTGCTTGCCTGCCCAGTGACCCGTCCACTCGCAGAGTCACTAAGCAGAGGTCACAGAGAGGAAGCCCACAACCCAATCCTACTCCTTTCTGTGTTTTGACTCACTTTAAAAAAAATGGAGCTACATTTAAAGATTGAAAGTTTTTACATAAAAACTTAAGACTTTATGTTTCACTTAAAAAAAAAAAAAAAAGGCCTGTCAACACTGTATGTACTCCCATACAGTGACATGGGCTGAATCCAGGTGGTTCCTGAGTTTTCTTTAGACATATTTCCTTTCTTCACCATATCATGGATCTGGCTTTTATTTATTTATTTTCAACTCACTTATGCCACCTGTCTGGTCGCTATGGGCACACGCACTTTCAACCGTCTGAACTTTCTTGCACCTGTTGGTGCTAAACCAGCTGAGATGCCACCTTGCCCACCAGTGGCTGTGTTTGGCAATGGCCTGTTTGTAGCCAGATGCCCCACCCAAGACTCCAGTCTCTCCAGAAATAAAATCACAAGGGCATCACAGTGATTTTATTTTATGTTTCCTTATTTTTGTATCTGGATCTTCAAAATTCTCTGCTAAAAAACAAGAATCATTTATTTAAATCAGAAAAAAATTTTTTTTTAAATAAATACTCTTGTAAAATGAAGCTGGCCTGTGTCTTGCACAGCATAGGGGTTGGAGGGAGGTGGTATGGTGTAATCAACCAGGCATATGATGAGAAGTCAGAATATTCTGTTACTCTGCGAATGATTTCCTTCTCTCTACTTCAGTTTCCTCATCTGCAATAAAGGGAGTTGAACTAGATAAGAAGTTTTAAGCTGGTGGCCCACAACTCATATCCAGCCAATAGACGGCATTGTCTTCTTTTATTAATTATATGCTAGTAGCTAAAAAGAAGCATATTTAAAGTAGGAACCCAGATTATTCAGATGACAGACTTCTCAGAACTATCTAGAAACAATCAACAATGGGGCGGTATCCTTGCATGACATGATGGTAACATGAAGGCTCTGAGTTCACCTCAATCCTCATCAGTTCCTAGTTGCCATACACACACCCTCACCACCTGAGCAGTTCATTTACAGCCCTGCCTCTCCTCAGACATTTGCCCTTGCTACCCTTGAATGAGACGACCTCCAGGGATCCATCAACCCCCATTCTGAGAGTGGAGACTAGTGATCTAAGGGTTAGAGATGATTTGGAGAAAAGAAAAATGTTTTGAGCAGAGACCATGCTTCAGAATTTCAGCAAATCTTAATGGGTCACCACTTCCCACTTGGCCCAGAGTTGAAACAGCAAGACGCCCAGGTCTTTGTGAAGATCCCACTACACAGTTAATCCTGAAAAGGCAACAGACGGGCTTTGAAAGTAGCAGAAATATTCTTCCGTTGGGGTTGCTAGCTGATTCTCTAAGTAATTTGCAATTCAAGTGCCTCTTTGTTTTGTATGAAAATTTGCTGCTATTTGGAAAGTGGGGAAGAGCTAAATTGCATCCTGCTGGTTTTACTTTGACTGTATCAAAAAAGAAACTGTTAATCTGGTTCTGTAATTAACTTTCCTGTTCTAAAAAGGCCCTGGGAGAGAGTCCAGAGAGTGCCTGTCAACTCCCTGTTTCCCTTCTCAATAATGCCTTCAACAGGATGCCCTGAAAGAAGAATGAATCCAGGTGGGCACTGGTCTTGATTTTCACTTTTCCCAATTTTTCTTCCCTTGTATCCCCATCCAAGCAACATTTAGTGAGCCCTTACTGGAGGTAAGGCAATGGGCTGACTCAGGTAAACATAAAGATACATAAATTTCTGCGGAGCTGTCAGAGACTATAAGTTAATTTCCCATCCATCCATCCATCCATCCACCCTAGGTGTATCAGGTTTCTATATTATATGCCAGACATTGTGCTAGACAATGGTATGTCATAAACGTGAAAGTGATTTAATCAGCATCTAAGAATTCTAAAGTGAAGAGGTGATTTCTTGACGAGTACCATGATGGTTGGCTTCATGGAGAAGATAACTGGTTTTGTCCCCTGTGATATTCGTGTGTGTGCCTGTATAGTACACATGCCCATACATGTGTACAACATGCTAACAGGACAGGATAACTGATCCAGGCAAAGGCATGTAGACTGGAAATGATGACCAAGGCGAGACACTGGCTGCAGCAGAGGGCCTAGACTAAAATTAAGAACTAACACTCATTGACTACTGGGAACAGTGCTAAGCAATTTTAAACTATGACCACAGTGAGATCTCACCAAGTAGTACTTCTTTGCGTACATGCTTACAGACAGGAACCAGACTCAGGTACGTTCTCAGGGAACACACTGGTGGGATAAATGGCGGAAGCGGGATCAGGATCCGCATGTGGCTTCAAAGCATAAGCTTTTAGGTACGAGACTGCACTGCCTAGAGGGAAAGTGACTAAAGAAGGACTTGGAGTTCCACCAATTACTCAATAATGCATTAATCTGGGACTTCCCTGGTAGTCCAGTGGGTAAGATTTCACCTTCCAATGCAAGGGGTGTGGGTTTGATTCCTGGTCGGGGAGCTAACATCCCATATGGCTCATGGCCAAAACACCAAAACATAAAACAGAAGCAGTATTATGACAAATTCAATACAGACTTTAAAAACAGTCCACATCAAAACAACCTTAAAAAGTAATGAATTAATTCACCAATTCATAGAAATACATATTTGTTAGTACTCTGCAGAAGAATACTCTGAAAGCTGGGACTAAAGAAAGCAGGACAGACAAGGTCCTTGTCCTCCTGGAGCATACATTCTAGTGACCTCACACTTGAGTGTCTCCATTCTCCAAAGGCACGAGGGAGAAAGTACAGAGATCAAGGCATAATGGTTCTCAGAAGAGAATGCTGTCAATCAAATGACCTTTCCCTAGCTCCACTTAATAACTTGGAAAGTACAGAGATCAAGGCATAATGGTTCTCAGAAGAGAACGCTGTCAATCAAATGCCCTTTCCCTAGCTCCACTTAGATAACTTGGATGGTACCCCATCTCCACATTTTCTTTGTGGGGCATTTGCTCCTTCTTTTCTTTTTTCTTCTCTCTATTCCTTCTCACCTGTGGTTTGTTACATCTATTTTCAATCTTTTCCTCAAATTTAACCTGAAAGTTTCTATAAAGAACTTCTTTGCAACCCACGGAATAGACCTAAGTTCTTTTGCAGAAATGCTCAGGGTCTTTCAGGTTCTGGCTTTGAGCAAAGTCAGAGACTGACCTAGTCTTACTTGTCCTCACCCTACCCCTACCTGAAAAATCTAGCAGTCACCAGACTTGGACTGTAACCTGGCCCCACCAACATCTAACAGACGTTTGTATCAAGTTCACATATCACCCCGAGCTTTTCCAGAGACCAGGCAAGCATTATTTCTGAGAATCAGAGGAGGCCAGGACTCCTGCCTGGGTTGAGGCTATAAAGGACCCCAAGTCTCCAGGGAAAATTGCCCCTTGGGTCATTATAGCTGTAAATGAGGGTGACAGCTGAAACAAGATCTCAAATGGACAGGAAACTGAGGGCATTGAGGTAACTTCATATTCTCCAGCTGTGGTAGACAGAGTAAGTCTCTTTTAAAGATGTCCATGTCTAATCCCTGCAACTTATGAATATGTAACATTACACAGCAAAAGAACTTTGAATAAAGGTTACAGACCGTAGACCTTATCTAAGGATAAGACAGAGAGGTAATCCTGGATCATTTGGGTGAGCCCAGGTAACCACATTAGGTCTGTAAAAGTGGTAAAGGAAGACAGAAGGGTTGACCAGATATATTCAGTTATGGAGGGAGAGGTAGATGAGATTTGAAATGTGGAGACTTGATCCACTGTTGGGGCTTCCCAGGTGACACTAGTGATAAATAACCTGCCTGTCAATGCAGGAGACATAAGAGATGCAGGTTCAATCCCTGGGATAGGAAGATCCACTGGAGGAGGCCATAGCAACTCACTCCAGTATTCTTGGCTGGAGAATCCCATGAACAAAGGAGCCTGGCAGGATTCCATAGGGTCTCAAAGAGTTGGATACAACTGAAGAGACTTAGCAAGCATACACAATCCACTGTTGCTAATTTGAAGATGACTGTGAGGCCATAAGCCAAGGAATGTAGGCAGCCTCTAAAAGCTGGCGATGGTCCTTATCTAAAAGCTAGCAAAGAAAGGGGAGTCCTCCATCCTACAACTGCAAGAACTAAATTTAGCCAACAAGCCAAATGAGAAAGGACATGGATTTTCTCTTGAGTCTCCAGAGTGAAAACAGCTCTGCTGTCACACTAGTGAGACCCAGGTTGGACTTACAGGACTGCAAGATAAGTATATAAAGTTCTGCTGCTTTACTTCTCTGAGCTTGTGATAATGTGTTATGGTAGTAACAGAAAACTAATAAGCTGACTTTTGGTTGCCATTCATTGTTACATTTAATATAGCACCAGGTAAGGTTTGAAAGCTAGTTAGGTCTACAGTGTGACTATGGCATACAACAATAGCAATGGCTTAAATACCTAAAGTCTTTCTTTTTGTTTTTACTTTCAAAATATTTAATAGGTATGTGTACTTTTTTGTGCTTTTCCCCCAGGCTTTTAAGATGTCTATATTGAGACTGTTATATTAGTGAAATCTTTGTAAAGGGTTTGGATAAGGCAGCCTTTCTTGATAATATAATGATTAGATGGCACTTCAAACTTCTCCCAGCTTTTTGAAGTGAGGTTGAAATGTGACTAAGCATAGCTTAGGGTTCTTTTTAAAAATTTTTTTTCTTTTATTTAATGCTATTCTTTCAAATCATCCCAGCCTCACCTCCTCCCACAGAGTGCAAAAGACTGTTCTATACATCTGTGTCTCTTTTTTCCATGTAAACCAAGGAGCTGTCTCACATATAGGGTTATCGTTACCATTTTTCTAAATTCCACATATATGTGTTAGTATACTGTATTGGTGTTTTTCCTTCTGGCTTACTTCACTCTGTATAATAGGCTCCAGTTTCATCCACCTCACTAGAACTGATTCAAATGTACTCTTTTTAATGGCTGAGTAACAACTCCATTGTGTGTATGTACCACAGCTTTCTTATCCATTCGTCTGCTGATAGACATTTAGGTTGCTTCATGTCCTTATAAACAGTGCTGCGATGAACATTGGGGTACATGTGTCTCTTTCAGTCTGGTTTCCTCGGTGTGTATGCCCAGCAATGGGATTGCTGGGTCATAAGACAGTTCTATTTCTAGTTTTTTAAGGAATCTCCACACTGTTCTCCATAGTGGCTGTACTACTTTGCATTCCCACAAACAGTATAAGAGGGCTCCCTTTTCTCCACACCCTAGGGTTCTTTACATGTATATCAGCAACTTCTTCCAACATTTATTATAGTTTACTGAGATCTCTTGAATCTACCTCCCATATCTTTTGTGTTTAATTTTTAACTTGATTTTGGGGCTTTAAAGAAGTTTGAGGGTAGGCAGTCCAGGGCCTCCAACTAAGATGCTTCTATAGAGACATCAGGAAAGCGGGCAGATTCCAACTTTCTGTTCTGCTCCCACCAGGGTTGGCTGCCCTTCCTCTGACTCAACATGACCTCCAGAGCTCTAGCTGTCACATTTGAATTCCGGGCAGTGGGCTGGAGGGAGTGTGAAGGAAAGCTACTTCCTTGACAACACTGTTTTGTACTTGCATACAATGCTCCACTCATGTATCTTTGGTCAAAACTTGGTCATATGATCACATATAACTCTAAATAAGGGTGAGGCAGACAATATACTCAACTAAAAGTTAGAACTGTCATTAAGGAAACAGGAGAGAATGGATTTGGAGAGAGAACCAAGAATATCTTTCTTCATACTTTTTTTTTTTTTTTTTTTGGTGATTAGCAGATGGCTCTCAAAAGCCCCCAGCTATGCAAATGACTCTGGCTGGCATGCCATTTCTTCCCCCCACACTGACTACAATCCTTTCTCTTCTTTTTCTCAGTCCTTCTTCCTAACTTTCATTTGCATGCTGCACTAATTCTAGCCAATCTTAAAGGCCCATTTCAAATCTTACCTTCTCTGAAGAATTTTTTCTAAGATTCACTCAGAGGAAAGTTAATTCTCCACCTTCTTTAAACTTTCCTAACACTGGGTTTCTATTTACTCTTGTCACACTCCATGCAATGTGAGAGCTACTGCTGTATTTGAGAGTCTCTTGCCTTCTGGAATGTAGGCCATCGTCTTATTCACAGCTGAGAGCCTCAAACACAGCACAAACTCAATACATACATGATACAGCAGAGACTGCTAGCTTGTCCCTCAGGATCACAGTCCTCTTTTCTTGTTAGAAATAGCCACCCTTCCTGGCCCTAAGTGTTGGCTGTGTACATTGCCATACTAGACAGTTCAGTACTTTGTCTTCCTTGGGATTATGTGTAACCATATGACTCTAAGGACCAATGGAATATGAGCTGGAGTGATATTTGCAAGTTCTGGGTCATCTATATAAAGATAAATCTACTTGCCTGGACTCTTCCTCCTACCCCTTCTTGTTGGCTGGAAAATAGTACAGCAGCTTCCTTGGAATGAGAGATGGAAGCCACACGTGCAGGAGGGTAGAGCCAAGTGGCCAGCCTGTGGCTCAGTGACCTCATGGGGCTGCCTACCTGCCCTAGCCTGCTGCCCTACTTTTAAACTGGGAGGGATGCACAACCCTGCTTTTCTAAGCCACTATATTTGGTCTTCATGAGAGCAGTGTATCTGTGCCGTAGCTCATTCTCATGAGTAATGGAACTAGGCTCTTTCCCTGTGGATATAGTCTGGTTTCCTTTCCAATTGCCTTTCACCAGGAGTGTGACATGTAGCCTAAAATAATGAGACCTAAAGTCTGAATGTACATACATCATGCCTTAAAAGTAGCCAAGGGCACTTAATAAGATGTGAGCCCAGCTCTCTTATTATGGTCAGCTAGGAGAGCTAACTGAATAGGTTCCAGTTGAGCATTTTATTATTTCTGCTGGAGTTACTCTGGAAAATATCTTTAATCAGAAGTATGTCCAGACTTGCTAAATAATGTTTTGTACTGACATTCATTGCTGATTCATTCTTCTCAAACCCATCATTTTGGAAAATTGTCTTTTGCTACATAAGTATCGCTTGCCATTTGAAACTTTAAGAAGTCCCATTTTTCCCCATACCCTTCTAAGAGCCTATTCAGACAATTCCACTGAGCGTTCATTTTCTAGCCGGCTATTAACAACAAAATGCCTTGTATTTGTATGTTGTTTTAATACTTTTCAAAGTCCTTTCACAACGTAATAGCTTTAATCATCAAGGAAATCTGCTAAGTTATATAGCCTAAGTGGTAGTATTCCTACTCCCTAGATCAACAGTCCTCAACAATGATGTAGTAGAAAGATAATATTAAAATAATATTTAAATAATATTAAAAATAATAATGTGGAGATATTAATATCTCCATTGTGAAGTATGTTATAATGGAAATCATGGTTTATCAAATAACAAAGTGTCATTCTTTCATGCCATCATATTAATGCAACAGACAGTTTTGGAGGAGTTAATGTATCTTAGGAACAGTCTTCAGCATGGGAAATCCAATGGTGAGCAAAACAGACCATATCCCTGTTCTCGAGGATCTGATGGACAGTTGATGAAAGATGGCTCATGATCTGTTTTTTTCTCCTGATGCCAAATATCTAGTACATCAATCAAGTCTCATAGAGTTTACCTCCAAATGATACCTTAGATCCATCCTTCTCTTTCTATATGCAGTCACTACCCAAGTTCAGATCTTCACTATTGAGCTTCCCTGGTGGCTCAGTGGTAAAGAATCCACCTGTCAATGCTGGAAACACGGGTTCGGTCCCTGGTAAAGGAAGATCTCACATGCTGTGGAGCAATGGACACAGAGCAAATGTGCACCACAACTATTGAGCCTGTGCTCTAGTGCCTGGGAGCTGCAACTACTGAGCCCATGTGTCCTCGAGCCCATGCTCCTCAAGAAAAGCCACCAAAAAAGAAGCCTGTGCACTGCAATGAAAAGCAGTCCCCAGCTGCTGCAGCTAGAGAAAAGCCCACACAGTGTCAAAGATCCAGTACAGCCAAAAATAAATAAATAAAATTTTAATAAATTAATAAATTTAATAAATTAAATAAAAAAAAATCTTCACTATCTTTGGCCTAGAATGGGCTCAGTTCAGTTCAGTAGCTCAGTCATGTCTGACTCTTTGCGACCCCATGAATCACAGCACGTCAGGCCTCCCTGTCCATCACCAACTCCCAGAGTTTACCCAAACTCACGTCCATCAAGTCAGTGATGCCATCCAGCCATCTCAACCTCTGTCATCCCCTTCTCCTCTGGCCCCCAATGCCTCCCAGCATCAGGGTCTTTTCCAGTGAGTCAACTCTTTGCATGAGGTGGCCAAAGTATTGGAGTTCCAGCTTCAGCATCAGTCCTACCAATGAACACCCAGGACTGATCTCCTTTAAGATGGAGTGGTTGGATCTCCTTGCCGTCAAAAGGACTCTCAAGAGTCTTCTCCAACACCACAGTTCAAAAGCATCAATTCTTCAGTGCTCAGCCTTCTTCACAGTCCAACTCTCACATCCATACATGACCACAGGGAAAACCATAGTCTTGACTAGACGGACCTTTGTTGGCAAAGTAATGTCTCTGCTTTTGAATATGCTATCTAGGTTGGTCATAGCTTTCCTTCCAAGGAGTAAGCAACTTTTAATTTCATGGCTGCAGTCACCATCTGCAGTGATTTTGGAGCCCCCGAAAATAAAGTCTGACTATTTCCAATGTTTCCCCATCTATTTCCCATGAAGTGATGGGACCAGATGCCATGATCTTCACTTTCTAAATGTTGAGCCTTAAGCCAACTCTCTTTCACTTTCATCAAGAGGCTTTTTAGTTCCTCCTCACTTTCTGCCATAAGAGTAGTGTCATCTGCATATCTGAGGTTATTGATATTTCTCCCGGCAATCTTGATTCCAGCTTCTGTTTCTTCCAGTCCAGCGTTTCTCATGATGTACTCTGCATAGAAGTTAAATAAGCAGGGTGACAATATACAGCCTTGACGTACTCCTTTTCCTATTTGGAACCAGTCTGTCGTTCCACGTCCAGTTCTAACTGTTGCTTCCTAACCTGCATATAGGTTTCTCAAGAGGCAGGTCAGGTGGTCTGGAATTCCATTCTCTTTCAGAGTTTCCAGAGTTTATTGTGATCCACACAGTCAAAGGCTTTGGCATAGTCAGAATAGAGCAGAAATAGATGTTTTTCTGGAACTCTCTTGCTTTTTCCATGATCCAGTGGAGGTTGGGAATTTGATCTCTGGTTCCTCTGCCTTTTCTAAAACCATCTTGAACATCTGGAAGTTCACGGTTCATGTATTGCTGAAGCCTGGCTTGGAGAATTTTGAGCATTACTTTACTAGTGTGTGAGATGAATGCAATTGTGCGGTAGTTTGAGCATTCTTTGGCGTTGCCTTCCTTGGGATTCAAATGAAAACTGAGACTCCCAAAAAGGTTCTTGCTTCCCTCTTAGCATCCCATAATCTTTGCTCCATACAGAGATCTTGAAAAACGCATATTAGATCCTTCCTCCATGCATGCACACACACATAAATCACTTCATCATACTTTGTATGTCATTCACACCTTTTCCCAGGCCTACAAAGTGAAAAATGCCACCTGTCGTCTCATACCACTCACCTTCCCCATCCAGCTCTAAGTTCTGGTCATGAGTGTTTTCCCAGAACATGCCAAGCTCACTGGCCCCTTAGGGCATTGTGTTTGGGAGGGAATGCCTTCTGTAGCCTCTTTGCAGAAAGGGCTTCTCCAAATCTCACCTCAGTTTCACAGAGACTCTCTCTAATTCCTTTAAAGTAGCCTCTTCAGCAATAGACTTTCTCACAGAACTCTATTTCATTCATAGCAATTTCCCAACTTTCAAAAGAGCACTCCTTTGTTTTATGATTGTTGTCTGTCTCTCCCATATTGTATTACAGTTCATAAATACAAGAAGGATGTTAATTTTGTTCACTATTGTCTCCCTAGTCCTAAGAATATTGCCTCAATATTTGCTAAATGAATAAACAAGCGAGTGTATGAACAGAGGAATGTTTCTCACCGACGGTAACGATGGGGATCTATGTTATACAGAAATCATCCCTTTTTGTTTTGACACTGACATGATATACTGGCCAGTCCATTCCTTTATCTGATTACAGCCATCCTTTTAAATCTTCATTACAAAATAAGATTTGAGTTGAATCTCAGATTGGCTATCTCAGTAGCAAAATAATCTTCCTTAAAGTTTCTATTACCCAGACCAAAAAAAAAACCTTCTAAATATTACAGAAAATACCCATATTATTCATATCTTTGGGTAAAACCACTGAAGACTGGCATGGAGAGAAGATTTGATTCTGGATCTACCATACTGTCCTGGGTAAATCATTTTCTGTCTCTGTTCCTCAAATTTCTGCATTGGGCTCCTCTCTGTGCTATTGCCAAGATCTTCAGCAAGTCACCTAACCTCTCTCAGTTCTAGGATACATACAGTGGGCTGGACAGTGAGCCTCCCAAAGATAGGCCTACATCATGATTCCTGGAACCCACAAGTGTTTCCTTGTTTAGAAAAAGGTCTTTGCAGATGTTATTCACTTAAGATCTTAAAATGAGCAGATCATACTGGATTATGAAGACGGGCCTTATATCAACTGTCCTCATAAGAGAAAGGCGGAGGGAGATTTGAGATAGAGAAGTTATATGACCACAGTGACAGAGGATGGGGTGAGGTGGCTATCACTGAGGAATGCCAACAGCCACCAAAAGCTGGAAGAGGTGAATAACTGGTTCTTCCCTCGAACCCCTAGAGGAGCTGTGGCCCTGCAGGATTTTGGGCTTCTGACCTCCAGAACTGTGAAAGGACACATTTTTGTCAAGTTCTTAAGTTTATGGTAATGTGTTCTGGCACCCCTAGGAAATTAATAAAGTATTCATCTCTAAGCCTAGTTGTGACTGATGGTCCCTGGGCCTTTGTAGCCAGAACCAAGTTTCTAGTCTCATCACATCTAGTAACCCCACTAGATCCACTCTAGAAGCTTAAAAATTGATGTGTAGTCCAATGAAAAGAGATATGGGGAACCATCTAATCCGTCACTGTCTCCTTAAATACTCAACTTTCACATTCTATCTTCCACTGCAGCTACTTCTCCCTCTTTTCCCTGGGACCTCTCTCCTCCAGCACTTCAGTCATATAGCATCTCTCCCCTCTCCTTCATCCTCACTCCCTCTCCAACTCCCTTCAGATGACACGGCAGCAAGTGTTTGAGGAGGGGTCAGTCTTCCCTTAGGTACTATGAAGGTTTCCACTTGCATAAGAGATGTGAAACCATGAATAGTACCAGTAATAACAGGGGTAATAGTAGCTAACACTAACTGGTTGTTTACCATGTGCAACCGAGGTGCGAAGTACTTTTCATGTATTGTCTTTTTCAGCCTCCAAAATCAGGACCTCCTAAATGAATCCCCTAGTAAACATATTCTGAAATTCTGGAATTCCAGAAAAACATATACTTCTGCTTCATTGACTATGCTAAAGACTTTGACTGTGTGGATCACAAGACATTGGAAAATTCTTAAAGAGATGGGAATACCAGACACCTTACCTGCTTCCTGAGAAACCTGTATGCAGGCCAAGAAACAATATTTTGAACCAGTCTGTTGTCCCCTGTCTGGTTCAAACTAGGAGTTTGAATTAGAATACATCAAGGTTGTATATTGTCACCCTGCTTATTTAACTTAGATGTAGGGTACATCTTGTGAAATGCCAGGCTGGATGAAGCATGAGATGGAATCAAGATTGCTGGGAGAAATATCAGTGACCTCAGATATGTAGCTGATACCACCCTAATGACAGAAAGCTAAGAGGAACTAGCCTCTAACAAGCTTCCTGATGAAGGTGAAAGAGGAGAGTGAAAAAGCTGGCTTAAAACTCAACATGGCTTTGAGTTCCAACACTTCATGGTAAAGAGATAGGGAAAAAATAGAAACCAAAAGAGTTTATTTTCTTGGGCTCCAAAATCATTGTGGATGGTACTGAAGCCATGAAATAAAAAGATATTTGCTCCTTGGAAGAAAAGCTATGACAAACCTAGACAGCACATTAAAATGTGGAGACATCACTTTGCCAACAAAGGTTCATATAGTCAAATCTATAGTTTTTCCAGTAGTCATGCACGCATGTGAGAGTTGGACCATAAAGAAGGTGAGCAACAAAGAATTGATGCTTTCAGCTGTTTATATATACACAGTGGAATATTACTCATCTATTAAAAAGAATGCATTTGAATCAGTTCTAATGAGGTGGATGAAACTGGAGCCTATTATAGCGAAGTATGTCAGAAAGACAAACACCAATACAGTATGTTAATGCATATAAATGGAATTTAGAAAGATGGTAACAATGACCCCATATGTGAGACAGCAAAAGAGACACAGATGTAAAGATCAGACTTTTGGACTCTGTGAGAGAAGGCGAGGATGGGATGATTTGAGAGAATGGCATTGAAACATGTATATTATCATATGTTAAATAGATTGCCAGTCCAGGCTCGATGCATGAGACAGGGTGCTCAGGGCTGGTGCACTGGGATGATCCTGCGGGATGGGATGTGGAGGGAGGTGGGAGGGGGGTTCAGGATGGGGAACACATGTACACCCATGGCTGATTCATGTCAATGTATGGCAAAAGCCACTACAATACTGTAAAGTAATTAGCCTCCAATTAAAATAAATAAATAAATTTTAAAAAAGAATTGATGCTTTCAAACTGTGGTGCTGGAAAAGACTCTTGAGGGTCTCTTGGACAGCAAGGCGATCAAACCAGTCAATCCTAAAGGCAATCAACCCTGAATATTAATTGGAAGGACTGATGCTGAAGCTCCAATACTTTAGCCACCTGATGTGAAGAGCCAACTCACTGGAAAAGACCCTGAAGCTGGGAAAGATTGAGGGCAGGAGGAGAGGGGGGTGACAGAGGATCAGATAGTTGGATGGTATCACTGACTCTGGATATGAGTTTGAGCAAACTCTGGGAGAGAGTGAAGGACAGGGAAACCTGCCGGGCTGCCTTTCGTGGGTCGCAGTCAGACACGACTTAACTGAACAACAGCGAGTAAACATATTTGGACTTCTCTGGTGGTTCAGTGAGTAAAGGACCTGTCTACAACTCAGGAGACCATATTCAAGGCCCATTACTGTATCCCTGGGTTACCTAAGTTGTCTTGCTCCTGTTTACACGTGCCCTTCCGAATGATATAATTCCTCCAGAAGGACCTGTGATTATAACCGGCAGACTGCAGAGGAAACTACATTTTTATATTCACTGGACATTAAGGGATCGCCTTGTCCTCTGACAGGTTGTCTGTTGTAGACTCTCACAGGAAGTGAAGACCGTGAGCGTCAACACTTCAGCCAGGCACCACCACCTGCAGCTGGGGGACCAGAAGGGCATCCAGAAGGAGTAGGAGAAAAGGGGGGAAAGGAGCTCTTTCTAAGCCAGCTGTCTAGTGTACTAAAAGTTGAGTGCCATTTACTCTGGGAGCATCGGGATTTCATTTCACCTGGGGCTTAAACAAACCATTCTAGGTTGGCACCTGGAGGGGAGGGAGGGGACAGAAAGAAATCTAAAGAAAACTGTCATGGGGGACCTGCCCCAGCTGTGAGAGGCACCCAAGGGCAGGGAGCAAAACTCACCCTGAGTCTCCAGTGTGTGTCAGAACTCATTAAACACATATGGCTTCTGGGTCCCTGGAGGCCCAGGACCCAGGACCCTGGAGGCTAGGGCTGGGAAGGTGTCACCTGCTGTGCCTTCTTCTTGACTGCCTTGTCTGTCGCAGCAGCTGGGCTCACACATTACTCCACATGGCTCCCTGGGCCAGGCCTGCAAATGCACCTGATGCCCTGGGGGTTTCCCTTAGGTATGTGCATCCTGAATTACTCTCACTTTTTGCATCAATACCAGCTCCCTTTTGCTCTGATAGCAACTGTCTAAGTCTCTCCCCACCTGTGTCCCTCTGTTCCCCTGAGACTGCCAGCTTTGCTAAAATGAGTTTTCCCTATGGTACTTTTTCAGTCCCTCTCTGCTTGAACTTATATCCTATCTTAGAATTTTTGGTATCTATCTTTGATTGTGCCCCCAGTCTAAGTTCTTTGAAAGCACAAATTATATTTCACATATTCCATGTCTCCCAAAGTCCGCAACACCTGGCCTTGCACAGAATTGATACCCAAGTTGTTTCTTTAATGATCGCTCTCCATTTGGTATGTGATCTGATGACAGGGACGTGATTGGTTCTGGGAGAACAAGCTCAGAGGGGACAAGTTAATTGTGGACAAGCTGACTTTCAGTGAGAAGGCTAAGAAAATACACACACAGAGCACTGGCGTGATGCTAAATAACAATAAAAGAAAAGAAACATATATAGTGATTGAGAATAGTTGATGGGATCAAGGAGCTTAGAAAGGTGGGTAAGGGCAGGTTTGTCAGAGGAGGTGGCATTTAAATTGAGATATGAGGGTGTGAAGGAGCTAGTCAGGTGAAGAGATGGCAGGCAGGGAGCATTCTGGGCTGAGAGTACTCAGAAGTTCAAAGAGTGGGAAAGAGTTAGACATATTCAGAGAACTGAGAGGCAGCTACTATGGCTGAGTCTCAGCTGGTAAAGGTGGAGAGTGGGAGAAAGTAGGAACTGGGTTGAAGGGTTTCCCTAAAATTCAGGTCCTCCCAGCACCCCAGATGTGGCCTTACTTGGAAACAGGGTCTTTGCAGATCTAATTGGTTATGATGAAGTTGTGTGAGTACTAGAGAAGACTCTTGAGAGTTCCTTGGAAACAAGGAAAACAAATCACTCAATCCTAAAGGAAATAAACCCTGAACATGCACTGGAAGGGTTGATGCTGAAACTCTGATACTTTGGCCACCTGATGCGAAGAGCTGACTCACTGGAAAAGACCCTGATGCTGGGAAAGACTAAGGGAAGGAGGAGAAGGGGGCAACAAAGGGTGAAATGGTTGGATGGCATCACTGACTCAATGGACATGAATCTGAGCAAATTCCAGGAGATAGCAAAGGACAGGGAAGCCTGGTGTGCAGCAGTTTATGAGATTGCAAAGAGTCAGACATGACTTTAGTGACTGAACAACAACATCACAAGTAGGATGGGCCCTATTCCAGTGGGTGTTCCTTGAAGAAAAGAAAACAGTCAGACTGAGAGACACACAGAGAAAAGGGTCCCATGAAGACAAAGGCAGAGAGCACAGTCCTTATCTAGAAGCAAAGAATGTTCGGGATCACTGGCCATCACTGGAAGCTTGAGAAGAAGCAAGGAAGGATCTTTCCCAAGACCTTGACACCTTGATTTTGGGCAACTAGGCTCTAGAACCATGAAAGAATAAGTTTCTATAGGTGAAGGCCACCAAAACTGGGCATTTGCCATGGTAACCCTAGGAAATTGATACAGGGGGTAAGGGAAAGTCTACATTTCATTATCACTGAAATGGAGATTCATCAAAGAATGTTAAACAGTAATAAGAACTGATTTTTTTTTCAGATTTGTGTTTTATAAAGGTACATCAAATGAATGAGAAAAGTCCGCATGCTCAGAATAATTTCTTTAAAGCTGAGATGCCCGCAGCACCGATAATGCAGCTGCCCACTGACCATGGATGATGAGACACTGTGGGAGATGAGTCATCTGTTTAACCATCTCCACCATTAGCCACTTGAGGTTTCTAAACATTTCCCCTCTATTTTAAAGCAAACTGGGGTCTACTTGTACGTTCTGGATTATCTCCTTTTCTCTCTGGACACGTGGTGACGACATGTGCTGTCCTTTCCCTTCCTCCTTCCAACTCTCTTCAGATCTAATGGAAAACATCACACATTTCAAAGTCACTGTTAATTAAAGCTGATGTTTGCTTTGCTGACATTGCTGTAAAAAGTGCTTATTTAAGGGATGAAGGGTTCTTCTAATTCTGAACACGACTTTCAGTATGTGCCTAAAAATCAATGCATGGCTGGATTCAGGTGCCCAATTATAGTTTGAATTAAGCAATTCATGAGTGCTGGCTGTCTGACGCTTGTGGAAAAACACATACACTGAGGATGAGAATGGTCAAATGGGAAAATAGGACATAAACCAGAAAGTTCTTGAGTTCACAGCTTTATGCAACCTAATAGGATTTGGAGTTCTCAGCACCTAGGAGAAAATAATTTTCTTTTTCCCTTACAACTAATGGTGAAAAGTGAACATGTTAGTTGCTCAGTCGTGTCTGACTATTTGCAACCCCATGGACTTAGCCCATCAGGCTCCTCTGTCCATGGAATTCTCCAGGCAAGAATGCTAGAGTGGGTAGCCATTCCCTTCTCCAGGGGATCTTCCTGACTCAGGAATTAGACCCATATCTTCTGCATTGCAGACTGATTCTTTTCAGGGTTCACCCATAATTCTCTTCCATTCAAGATGCAAAGCTTACTGATTAGGAATTTGAACCTCACTCCTTGCCAGCTGGAATAAAGCCTTTTGAGTTGGAACACTAAATGTGTGCCAGTTATTGAACCAAAGACTGCATATCCACTATCTCATTTAGGAAGGAAATCATACACCAGCGATAAGGATAAAAATGACAATAACTGTCATTTACTGAGTGTCAAAAATCTTGGCTGGTACTTCATGTACATTATTTCTTATAGTCCTGTCATTGTAGGGTAGTGGTTGGGAGTATGAACTTGGAGTCCAACACCCTGGACTGAAATACTGACTTGCAACTCAGTAACCAAGTGAGTTAACTGCTTCATCTTTCTAGGCCTCAGTTTTCTCGTTTTGTAAACAAATGTAAACAATAAAACTGTGTATTTTATGAAGACCAAATGGATTCCTGTAATATAGTCTAGCCTATTTCAATAATGGTGGTGATTAAAAATTAAAAAGATAGTAATAACTGTATAATATTTGCTATATGCCAAGCATGTTTCTACACATGGATATTATTATTTCTGTTTCATATATGAGAAAATTAAAAAGTAGAGAGGTTAATAAACTTGCCCTTTATCACATGGCTAAAACATGGTAGAGCTTGGATTTGATCCATGGTTAGCACTGTGATCTAGAGTTCTCACTACTCTTGGTTTGCACAAGTACATGCCAGATAAATATTTGTAGGTTGATAAATTATAGGCAGTATATTCCTTCCAGGGGAGACTCTTGGATCTCACTTAGTAACCTCCATTTAGGTCTCCTTGGTGGCTCAGAGGGTAAAGAATTTGCCTGAAATACAGGAGACCCATGAGTTGGGAAGATCCCCTGGAGAAGGGAATGGTACCCACTCCTATATTCTTGCCTGGAGAATCCCATGAACAGAGGAACCTGGTGGGTTACAGTCCATAGGTTCGCAAAGAGTTGGAAACAGCTGAAGTGACTTAGCCCACATGTTTAATTAGGTTCCTAATACAACTGGCTTCTTTTTTCCCTCCACTGTGTTCTCTAGAGAAAGGCCATTCCCCTTTGAATCTCAGTAGTTCTTCAGTCTGAACAGAAAATACTTCCCAGATAATACTTGGGAACGATGACATCAGTTTAAGAAATACTTTTAAAACATTCATATTTCCAGGCTCAGTTCAGTTCAGTTCAGTCGCTCAGTCGTGTCCGACTCTTTGTGACCCCATGAATCACAGAAAACCAGGCCTCCCTGTCCATCACTAACTCCCGGAGTTCACTCAGACTCACGTCCACTGAGTCCTTGATGCCATCCAGCCATCTCATCCTCGGTCGTCCCCTTCTCCTCCTGCCCCCAATCCCTCCCAGCATCACGGTCTTTTCCAATGAGTCAACTCTTCGCATCAGGTGGCCAAAGTACTGGAGCTTCAGTTTTAGCATCATTCCTTCCAAAGAAATCCCAGGGCTGATCTCCTTCAGAATGGACTGGTTGGATCTCCTTGCAGTCCAAGGGACTCTCAAGAGTCTTCTCCAACACCACACTTCAAAAGCATCAATTCTTCTGTGCTCAACCTTCTTCACAGTCCAACTCTCACATCCATACATGACCACAGGAAAAACCATAGCTTTGACTAGACGGACCTTAGTCGGCAAAGTAATGTCTCTGCTTTTGAATATACTATCTAGGTTGGTCATAACTTTTCTTCCAAGGAGTAAGCGTCTTTTAATTTCANTCAATTTAAGTCTGAATCTGGCAATAAGGAGCTCATGATCTGAGCCACAGTCAGCTCCTGGTCTTGTTTTTGTTGACTGTATGGAGCTTCTCCATCTTTGGCTGCAAAGAATATAATCAGTCTGATTTTGGTGTTGACCATCTGGTGATGTCCATGTATAGAGTCTTCTCTTGTGTTGTTGGAAGAGGGTGTTTGCTATGACCAGTGCATTTTCTTGGCAAAACTCTAATAGTCTTAGTCTAATAGTCTAATAGCCCTGCTTCATTCCTCATTCCAAGGCCAAATTTGCCTGTTACTCCAGGTGTTTCTTGGCTTCCTACTTTTGCATTCCAGTCCCCTATAATGAAAAGGACATCTCTATTGGGTGTTAGTTCTAAAAGATCTTGTAGGTCTTCATAAAACCATTCAAATTCAGCTTCTTCAGTGTTAGAGGTTGGGGCATGGACTTGGATAACTGTGATATTGAATGGTTTGCCTTGGAGACGAACAGAGATCATTCTGTCGTTTTTGAGACTGCATCCAAGTACTGCATTTCGGACTCTTTTGTTGACCATGATGGCTACTCCATTTCTTCTGAGGGATTCCTGCCTGCAATAGTAGATATAATAGTCATCTGAGTTAAATTCACCCATTCCAGTCCATTTTAGTTCGCTGATTCCTAGAATGTTGACAAAATACTCTACCTCAAATCATGTGAATACATGTCTTAGCAGAGATCTGGGTTCTGAAAAAATGGCAGAACAGGACACCTACAGAACAGGTAAGTTGATGAGGACTGGGAATGGTCTAAAGCCACCTGGTACAGGTGACATTTTGAAGTACAGAGGCTTGAACTTGAATTTAATGCTTTGTTATTCCTCTGCAACCTCCATACAAGGGTTCAAATATCACCTCCTTCAGGATGCCTCTCTGATCCCTCCAGAGTCTGAGCTCTCTTCACATATCCTGAACACCTCTAGTGTAGAACTCACCATATTTGTTGGGATGACCTCTTGAGGAGTTTGCTCTGCTTCTCCAGCCCCCATAATATTTCTAACACCATGGAAGCAGCACATAATGGGTACCATGTTGTAACTGGATGGAAGTAGGTATTATCAGATTAACAAAAAGAGGGGAAATGGTCCACAAAGGGGAGATTCAGAGAATGCTGGCTACAGTAGTCTCTCATTCCATAATCTTGGTGCAAACAGACCTTGGTTCTACACACTTGAATTTAAAATCCAATGTATAGTCAATCTGTGCTCATGAATTCTACCTGAAATAATTCCTTTTCTCCATTTAGACATAAAGAGCCTACAAATCTCAGGTAGAGGGCTTCGGTTTCTTGGAAGCAAAGTAAATGTGGTGGGTCTGGGTTCAGGAGAAAAGGGGATATTGATTGATTCATCTCTCCTACCCTCCAAGAAAAAAATGAGAGAATATTTAAGCTAAGGCAAGATTCACTATAAGGCAGGGAGCATTACCTTGGGAAGAGCATCTGTCAAGGCCACCCATCATGTCCTGAACATTTACAGCGTGTGGGCAATCAGGGAATTTACACATCTTCAGATCTGCCGTACTGTCTGGGACAGCTCTACCATTTGTACCTAAGATGTTGAAAATGACTCTTCTATTTTCTCAGGCAGCTTTGGGAGGATTTCAGACTTGAAAAAATAAATTGAGGGTAAAAAATCACCTCCTCTTCTTCCTCCTCCTTCTGCTCATATTCCTCTTTTTTCTTCTCCTCATCTCCCTCTTCCTCTTCTCCTCCTCCTCTTTCTTCTTCGCCTTCTCTCTCTCTCTTTTTTTTCTAAAGGACGTTCCATTCCAAATCAGTGGAGATAGTCTGTAAAATTCTAGATTTTGTTTGAATGTTCTTTCCCATGTAGAACAGCATTCTTTCTCTGTTGGCAAAAGCAGCCCTTCATCTAGGCCAAAGCATGGCCATAATCTAGGCCAACAGGAACAATGGCTTTGGAACATATTGTTATTTGTTACCAGGACGGCTTATAGCACATGACTTACCCTAAACAAATGAACTCTAAAGGTTTGGATTACCAAGGGCCATAAATTTAAACCCACTCAGCTTATCTTTGTTGGGGCTTACCTCTTCAAAGATGCCTCCTGCTTTAACTCCTACTATTACCTGATTGTCTGTTTTAGCAGAGATTTTTAAAAAGCCTGGACAGACTGATGCTTGGGAAGCTTCAGATGCTGAACCACCACTATAAGGGAGAGAGATCTGAGAGCAGGAGCAGCATCTCTGCCAGCAGGGGTCAGCCCTGCTGGCTGCTCACAGCAGGTAAGTTGCTTGACATCACAGTGTCAAGAGTATGGCCTTGAGAGTGAGTAGACTTGGGCTGAAATTCAGGGACTTGAGCATTCACACTTCAGCACTCACACTTTAGTTCTCTTTTTCATTATTTTCTCCTTTATGTTATTTTTCATTATATTCTTTTCTTTCTTTGTTATTTTGTCCTCTTGAATGTGTAATACTTTTACAAGTGTGAACACATAAAAAATATAAAAATGCGTGTGCTCAGTGTCCTTTTCTCTTCTGCCCCTGCTCACTTTGCTTGCCTCTTCTCTGACACTTCTAGGTAACCTTTGTTATTAGATTCTTATAGTTCCTTCTGGTGGTTTTTTTTAATGAAAATACAAGCAAATTTGAGTATATATTATTATTTCCCTTCCTTTCTTATCCCCAAAGAACATTACTATATCTACCATCTTGAATCTTGTTTCTCTCGTTTTCAGTATCAGAATGTACTAAATGTACAGAATGATCTTCCTCATTTTTACAGCTGCTGGTATTTCACTGCGTGGCTATACCATACTTTATTCAACTGGCACACTGTTGCATTGTTTCTAGGCTACTGCTGTTAGAAATAATGCCACGAGGAACTGCCTGGTGTATATGTCCTATGTATGCCGGTATGCCTGCAGAATTACCTTTGTTGGGGCAAAAGATAAATGCATGTGTAATTTTAGCGGTGCTTGGGCCACTTACTGGATAGGCCATGTTAGGCCAGTTGATTGTCCTCGCAGATCCTTAATTTCAATCAGGTGTGAAATGCCCACCCCCTCCTCAGGTGGTTGTGAGGATTAAATGAGGCAATGGTCGTAAAATGCTTAGCACAGAACAGCACTCAATTATAGTAGCTGTTAATTGTCATTAAACAGAAAATTTCAAATCTGGCAATCCTTTTGTCTCTAGGGATCTGGAACAGACTTGGTCTCCTAGTAGGTGCTCAATAAGTATTTACTGATTGAGCACCGATGGTAAACTATTGAGATATTATTACTTGCTTCATTTTATGTCTTTTCATGAAGACAAATCTCTTTCTGGTCTCAGGATTAATTGTACTTCTAAACAAGCAGTTTGATTTTCTTCTAAGGACACCAGATAATGCAATGGATGGTGTTTCCCTCTTTTCACCTTGGCTGCTAGGAGACTCAGAGTCCAATTTGTTAGTTTCCTCTAGCTAGTATGCAGACCATTAGGGCAGTTGTATCGTAAATCAGAGTTTCTCAAACTTGGCTGTATAGAATTACCTGGGTTGCTTAAAAAAATCCTGAAGGCCAGGTCACATCCTATACCAATTAAATCAGTATCTCTGGGAGTGGGACTCTGGCATCAGAACTTTTTAGAGCTCCTCAGGGGTCTCTAATGCACAGAAAAGTTTGAAGACAGGTATTCTAAGCTAACCTTACCCCTAGCTTTATCTTATTTTTCCTATCCTTATTTTTCCTCCATGGTAACAGATTTTATTTCTCTCATCTTCTCCATTTGTATCTTCACCTTCCACATGGAAAGTAGTACATGGCTTAATGCAAGTCATCAATAACACGATGCTTGCCAAAAGAAGAGGTAGAGGAATAGAGAAGGAGCTCAGGTGTCTCTCTAGGGAAAAATTCATTTATTCATTTATGCATGCATCATTCATTTATATTCAGCAAATATTTATGAAGTGCTTTGGGCTCAGCTTCCTGTTTGGGGACCATGTTTGGTGAAAATAATGCCTTAGAGAGATTCTTCCTAGTGAATGTGTTCTTTAGGCAGATGATAATTTCAGGTTATCTGATAGAAGCTGTGCTTCTGACATTTCTTTCACCCTCCAGGGAGGCTCTTGGCATTTATCCAGAGAAACATCCTAACATCTGCAGGAGGGAGTGGTAAAGAACCCAGAAACATGTCCATCCCTAGAAGGCGTCTTGGCCCCAGGAAAGCCGAGTATTTGTATGACGAGGCACAGAGTAGATTTTGGCTTATGTCTTTCATCACTTGGCTGAGTCCTTTGTCAGATAAAAAAGTAGCAGCTGAGAGCATTAGTGGAACAATCATCAGCCTAAGCTCCCTGTGAGTGAACAGACAGGGATGAGAAGGCTGGGTGTGGGCCGACGGCAGCGGCAGTGATCGTCATGCACAGAGACCCACTGTGCTCAGAACCCAGCGGCACCGGCCAAGAAGCACCCTTAACTGCGTGCGGGATCCTGGACTGCCCCTCCAACAGGCGCTGTCCCCGGTCAGTGGTGAGCCCAGACAGGACAAAGCAGAGAGGCGCCTGCAGGCCCCTGGCCACAATTCGGACTTCTTCTTTGAAGAGGGACTCTGCTGATTCTGTGGGCCTGCTTCCCGCCCTGGGGCCAGTTCGTAAGCAGAAGCAAGCCAGCCGCAGGGGCCACCCCTAAGCTGGGTCGTGCCTTTGCAGCAGGCTTCCCTGCCAAGGTGAGAAAATGTGAGACGCTCCCCAGTGGGTGCAAATATGTGGAAGAAAATTGAATGGACTCCATCCCCCACTGAATTCTACCCTCACTCTATGATTTGCTCTCGTGTTCAGTTCTTCTGTATCCAGCTAAAGGCTTTCTGTTGGAATGAAATTAGAACCGAAAGGAGACGGAGGAGCCATTGTGGCCACAGATGACACTGGAAAATGTGGCAATTGGTGGCCACCTTGCCTCTCCCCAGCTGGTCAGAATCCCTCGGGTAAATAAGCAGACTGTCACCAGCACCTCTGGCACCCGCTGCGGCACTGCGGAGCCTCGGTGTATCCTGGGGCTCTTGCCACAGGGGGGCCCTCAGACCCCAGGGACCTTCCAGCCTCCTTCCCCTGGACTCCCCCTCTCCTTCCTATTGTTCAGGGGTTGGGGCTCTGCTGTCCCCTCAGCACCCACTTCCATGATGTGAACACACTTCCCCAATTCTGGAAGGATTTATTTTGGAGGAGCAGATTTTTACAGCCAAAAGGTTTTGCTGTGATGGGCAAAAACACAAACAATAATACCACCAGAGCCAGGCCCCTTGGTACAGAGGCCTGAGCAGTCAGACTTGTTG
>SJXQ01010420.1:35073-119454 GCA_006408695.1 Aepyceros melampus
TGTTGGTAAGTGGGGTGAGGGGCTGGGGTGGGCTTGGGGGCTCTCCCTGGATCCCCAGTGAACCAAGTACTCTCTTAGAGGAGTGAGGAACAACGTGTCTGCTCAGGTCTCTCTCACTGAGAGGCAAGCTCTGCAGACTGAGGCCCTGGCTAAAACCCACAGCAAGGCCTTGAATGGGAGCGGCTTTTTCTGACGAGCTTGTTGGGCCCACTGGGCTGGGCTCTGCCAAAAAGCCATCTGAGCACTTGCTCTAGTGCTGACCTAAGGAAGTGATTATGACTGGAAACTTGAATCTGGAATACTGCCTCTTTAGGCCCAGGGTACTTCTAGTGCGCTTTGCTGGGTAAAACAGGTTTTTCCAGCTCCGCGGGTGGTCTCACGGGCCACGGGGAAGAGCATCGAGCTGGGAGGTTTGCCTTGGTCAGTCACCTGCTGTGTGACTTGGGACAACTCACTCAGCTTCTCTGGGCCTCCTGTGAGTGTCTGAGCCCTTTCCACCTCAAGACAGTTTATGTAATCAAGTGTGTTATTAATTTGGTGTCATTTTCCCCCCTGTAGTTTATGTAGACAGGGAATGAGTTGCGCTAAAAATAAACTGGCAAAGCCAAAGCATACATACACAAAAGCCCTCGGCATCTCTCTGCTGAGTTTCACTTGTCAGGAAGGGCTGCTAAAGGACAGCTTGATTCTTCTTTATGCAGTTGTCTGCAAATGGCACTTGAACGAAAATATTCCCTTTCATCTCTGTGACAGAAATATGATTCAGTAATTCTTTGTGAAAATGTAGATGATACGCTGCCGTAGTTACAGTGAGTTAGGTTTAAGTGGCAAATGCCTACTGATAAAGACTTAATTAAAGACACAATAGCAGTGGGAGGTCATTATAGTAATTACAGTCCCGGTTTTATTGTGGGGGCCTGGTCCTGAACTGTAGCAGCGCGTTATCGCTACATAGCGTCTCGGTGTGATGAGGCTGTGCTCAGGCTCCGTGTACTGAGACTGTCACTGATGGTGGGATTGGTGCTTTTTCTGCAAATGCCATGGTTCCACTTTATTTTAGCGTAGGTTTTGTGCCTTATTTAAAATATACATGATAAATCAGTCATCTCATGTGGGGGCATTCTGTTTCATGTTTCCTTGGACATGTGTGGTATGTGATGGGTTGTAAAGGTGCCCCGGGTCTTCTTTGTGGCAGCACATCCATCCATTAGCCTTATAAAGGGGAATTCTGAGGCCTCAGAGAGCAAAATGTGGTAAGGCCAGGAATCCTATGCTTGCCTGGAGTGGAGCCATGGGTGGTGCCTTGGGAAGGCCCAGAAGAGCCTGACTTTGGAGTGGCTGCGAGGTGTGGCAGGCTGTTGTTTCCCAGGTCTGAGCAGCTCCCCAAGGCCTCTGTCTCCAGCTCTTTCTAGAACACTGTTACTTTTCCTGGAGTGTCCTGCTCCAGGCCAGATTGCAGGCAGAGTGTCTTTGTGCATTTAAGGACAAATCCCTCCCCAGACTTGCAGGAAAACAGCAGGATCTTGAACTGGGTTTCTTGTCATATAGGTTGGAATGTTGGTCAAAGGTTAAGAGTCATTAGCAGTTTGCCAGTGTGGTAAGAATATTGTCAGCATTATCAATGATCTCCAATCAAATAACATAATATTGGTAGGTTAAATATGAAAGTCTATCAAAATGAGAATCTTCTAAGAAAGTAGAATCGTGGTTGCTAGAAGCTTAGGGGAGGAGAAACTAGGGAGTTATTGTTGAATGGGTGAAATGAAAGTCACTAAGTCGTGTCTGACTCTTTGCTACCCCGTGGACTATATATAGTCCATGGAATTCTCCAGGCCAGAATACTGGAGTTGGTAGCCTTTCCCTTCTCCAGGGGATCTTTCCTACCCAGGGATCAAACCCAGGTCTCCTGCATTGCAGGCGGATTCTTAACTAGCTGAACCACAAGGGAAGCCCGTTGAATGGGTACAGAGTTTCAGTTTGGAAGATGATAAAGTTCCAGAGATGGATAATAGTGATGGCTGCAAAACAGTGTAAATGTACTTATGCCACTGAACTGTACACTTAAAAATGGTTGGGGCTTCCCTAGTGGCTCAGTGATGAAGAATCTGCCTCCCAATGCAGGAGACATGGGTTCAATCCCTGGCCTAGGAAGATCCCACATGCTTGGAGCAACTAAATCTGTGTACCACAGCTACTGAGCCTGTTCTCTAGAGCCTGGGAGCTGCAACTGCTGAGCTCACGTGCCGCAACTACTGAAGCCTGAGCACTCTAGAGCCTGTGCTCCACAACAAGAGAAGCCATGCAGTGAGCAGCCTGTGCACAGCAACTAGAGAACAGCTCTGTTTGCCACAACTGGAGAAAGGCCCATGAAGCCACGATGACCCAATCAGCAAAGCCAGAAATAGCTAAGTAAATTAAAAGAAAATGGTTAAGGTGGTAAATTGTAGGAAATGCCAGTCTTCTGCCTCTTTGAAGTCTGAGATAAGTAGTTTGTGGTTATTAGGTATTCTGTTCACCAGTTGAAATTGTGAAAGGTTTTATCCTTTTTCCCAAAGACGTTCCTTTTTTCTGACTCTTTCCTTGATGTTGGCTTGCCTAATGATTCTTCAGTAGGCATTTCTCCCTATTTCTGGTCCCTGACCAGAATGATGTAATGAGATGTACAGATCCAATAAAGTGAAAGTCACACAGTTGTGTCCGACTCTTTGTGACCCCATGGACTATACAGTCCATGGAATTCTTCAGGCCAGAATCCTGGAGTGGGTAGCGTTTTCCTTCTCCAGGGGCTCTTCCCAACCCAGGGATGGAACCCAGGTCTCCTGCATTGCATGCGGATTCTTTACAAGCTGAGCTATCGGGGAAGCCCTACAGATCCAGTAAGACTCATGGGATATGACTTTAGGATATCCGGGAAATAAACCTCAATGTGCACCTTCCCCATCATTCTGTTGCTGATGCTGGAAATGGTCTGAGTAGCAGTTCATCCCTTTGGACTGCTTTAGAAGCGATGGATAGCTTAAAAACCAAAAGTACATGTAGAAAGGGGTTCTTTGACTCTTCCAAAGTAGTCCTAGGCCATCAAGGCTCAGATGAAATTAAATGGGACAGCACCAGTCCCCCTTAGGTTCCTGTGTCCTGATACTTCTTGAGCTTCTTGACTGGTTCCTGACTTTGGTTATTGGTTAAGACCTTGGCTAATAACTTACTTGATTTGGCTGGTCACAACTCACAGCTTTCTGGTTGGCTCTAGCTTTGCGTTGCCTCAACTGACTCATCTGGTGCCTCCTGGCCCAGCCTTGGTATGTAGCTGCATCTCTTCCGGCATCTACCTCCAGCAAGTCCCAGGTTTGGGTTTAATCACATTTCACCAGTGTTCAAGGGCTTGAATTAAAATGCGAGAAATCTTCAAAGGAGTGACTACTCTGCCTGAGCCACCCAAGGGATTAAGTTTCAGAAAGAGAAGTGGATGGTGGGACTAGGATGGAGAGAAATATTCAGTAATGGAAGACTAGCATCTCATTCTAAGCAATTGATAGAACTAGTAGACAGAGATCAGAGAGGCTACAGAAGACCTGAACAAACCATCAAACAGTAGGATCTAATTGACATTTATAGAATATGTCACCTAACAATAGTGGAATATCATTCTTTTCAAGCACTCATGGAACACTTGCCAAGATGGACCATATCTTTTTTCCCTTTCTTTTAAAAGAATTAAAAAAACATTTTAATGTGATTTAAAGGATACTTTCCATTTACAGTTATTACAAAATATTGAATATATTCCCTGTGTTGTACAATACATCCTTGAGCCTATCTTGCACTCAGTATTTTGTATCTTCCACTTCCCTATCCCTGTGTCGCCCCTCCCTTCTCTCCCCGCTAGTGACCTCTACTTTGATCTCTATATGTGAGAAGATAGACCATATCTTGAATCATAAATCAAGCTACAAAATTTAAGAGAATTGAAATTATTTATATTATTAAACCATAATGGAATCAAACTTGAAACAAATAATACAAATGCAGTGAAAAAGTTCCAAATACTTGGAAGTTAAACAACACAGTTCTAAACAACTCATGGATCAAAGACGAAACCTCAAAAGAAATTTTAAAAATGTGTAGAATTGAATAAAAGTGAAAACACAACATATCAACAATTTGGGATGTGGTGCTACGAGGGAAATTTAACCACTAGATGCTTTTGTTAGAAGAGAAGAAAGATCTCAAATCAATAATCAAAGTTTCTACCTCAAGGAACTAGAAAAAGACCCAAAGCAAGCAGAGAAATGAAATAATAAAGGGCATAAATAAATAAAATTAAAAAGAGAAAAATATGAATGAAACAAAAGTTAGTCATTGAAAAGAAATTAATAAAATTGATGAATCTCTAGCAAGAAAACAGATAAAAAAGAAAATACACAAGTCCTCAGTAACAAGAATAAAACAGAGGGTATCACAACAGATCCTATAGTTATTGAAAGGATAATAGGGCATTATTACAAACAAGTTTATGCTCAGACATTCCAAACTCAGAAGAAATTGACCAATTTCTCAAAAACACAAGCTACCAAAACTCAGCCAAGATTAAACAGATAGTCTAAGTAGTCCTATAATTAATTTAAAGTTGAATTTGTGATTATATAGCCACTGAAAAAGAAATAGCAGGCTGAGATGATTTTACTGAGAGGATTTTATTAATCACAAAGAAGTATTAACATCAATTTTATACAATCATCTCTGCAGAAATTAGAAGAAGAAGGAATACTTTCCAATTCATGATGTGAATATTACCCTGGTTCCAAAATCAGGCAAAGAGAGCACAAAGAAAAGAAAATTATATGCAAAATATCTTATGAACTTATATATAAAAATTTAGCAAATAAAATCTGACACTGTGTAAAAAGAATAATAGACCATGACCAAGTGATATTTACTATAGGTATGCAAGAATAATTGAATATTTGAAAATGAATCAATGTAATCCACTAGCCCAACATCCTATCAATTGAGGAAGAATAAACATCAGACAAAATTTAATATCTATTCCTGACAAAAACTCTAAGCATATTAGGAACAGATAGGAACTTCTTAAAACTCATAAAAATCCTATAGCTAACTCAGTGGTAAAAGACCGAGTACTTTCTCTCTAAAACTGGAAACAAGGATATTTGCCCTCACTACTCTTGTTCAACGGAGTTCTGGAAGTTCTAGCCTCTGTGATAAGATAAGAACAAGAAATAAAAGGAAGACAGATTGGAAAAGAAGAAATAAGACTGTGTCAGAAGACAACAGGATCCCAAGGAATCTATAAAAAACCTTTAAAAACTGAACTTGATAAAATCAACACACAAAATCAGTTGCATATGCACAACTGCTGCAAAAAATAAAGTGCTCAGGTATAAATGTAACAAAACATGCAGAACTTGTATGTTGAAAATTACAAAATGTTGCTAGAAGATCAAAATACTTGCAGAGACATATTGTAGATCAGAAGATTCAACACAATAAAGATATCAATTCTCTCTACATTGATTTATAGTTTAACTCTTACCAAAATCTTAGCAAAGTCTTTTGTAGACTATATAAGTTTGTGCTAAAATTCATATAGAAAGGGAAAAGCTCTTTAATGGCCAGAAAAAATTTAAGAAGAGTAATAAAGTGGGAGAAATTATTCTTCTTGATATAAGAATTATTATATAACTAAATTGGGACAGTGTGGTATTTGCAGCGGGATAGAAAAACAGATCAATGGAACTGAGTGGAGAAACTAGAAATGAATCCACACAAATGTGCCCAATTAAAATTATTGACAAAAGGAACCAAAATGATATAATGGAGGTGGGATAGCATTTCAACAAAAGGTGCTGGTTCAATTGGATATCCATATGCCAAAAAAAATGGATATTGAGCTAAATATTACACCTTATACAAAAGTTAACTCCAAAAGGATTGGATTTAAATGTGAAACAAAAAACTGTAAAACTTCTAGAAGAAAATAAGAGGAGATCCTTGTGACCTTAAACTAGGCAAAGAGTTCCCAGACTTGACATCAAAAGCATAATCCATAAAAGGAAAATCGATAAATTGGACCTTTTCAATAATAAAATTTTTGGTTTATGAAATGCTCTTAGGAATGAAAAAGACAAATTACAGACTGGGAGAAAATATTTACAAGTTACATATAGGAAACTGACATATTTAGAACATATAAAGAACTCTCAAAACACAACATAAAAAACCAGACAACCTAATTAAAAAGTGGGAAAAATCATTAATGGACATTTCTGGAAAGAATATACAGATGTCAAGTACATGAATAAAGGTTCAACATCATTAGGCATTAGAAATACAAATTAAAAACTTGAGATGTCACTATATACTTATCATAATGGCTAAAATAAAACAAAAATAGTGATAAATAAAATATAGTGATAACACCAAATGCTGGCAAGATTGTGGGGATATTGGATCACTCATACATTGCTGGTGGGAATTATACAACCACTCTTGAAGACAGTTTGGCAGTTTCTTAAAAATAAAACATGCAATTACCATACAACCCACTGTTTGTGCTCTTGGGCATGTGTTTCAGAGAAATGAAAACTATGTTCACTCAGAAACTTGGGCAGGAATGCTCACTGAAGATTTATTAATAACCTCAAACCGAAAGCTACAGAAATGTCCTTTAGTGGGTGAATGATTAAACAACTGTGGTACATCTATACTATGGAATACAACTCAGCAATGAAAAGAAATGAACTACTCATATACACAAAGACTTGCATAACCCTCAAGGAAATTATGCCTTTTTTTTTTTTTAAATAAAAAAGAAATGGAAATAGAGTGGCTGCCAGAGCTGGCAGTGTTAGAGTGAGGACAGGAGGGTGAATGTGGCTAAGAAGGGGGTAACACAAGGAAGTCTTGGGGTGATGGGACAGTTGTGTATCTTGACTGTGGTGGTAGTTACATTAAGCTACACATGTGCTAAAATTGCATAGAGTAACATATACACACCAACATATGGAGAAATCTGAATAAGCTCTATGGTTTGTATCATCAGTTTCCTGATTTTGATATTACATTATAGCACAACAGTTATATAAGATGTTAACATGTGGGAAGATTGGGTGAATGGTATACAGGACCTGCTTGTGTATTTCTTCAAAACTTCCTTTGAATCTATATTTATCTCAAAATAAAAAGTTTAAAAAATGCCAATAATTCTCAAGGGGTGACTTCTGAGTCTCATATGGAAGAGTATAGATTCTTCAGTGGAGAGCAGATCTGTGATGGTAGGTGGAGGAGAGACTACTGAAAAGTAGCAAAAACATTTCTGAAGAAAAATTACCATATTCCCCTTTCTTTGGGACCCAGTAATCATGATGATGTGACCACTTACCTAGAGGCAGACATCCTGGAAAGTGAAGTCAAGCGGGCCTTAAGAAGCATCCCTACGAACAAACCTAGTGGAGGTGATGGACTTCCAGTTCAGTTCAGTTCAGTTCAGTCGCTCAGTCGTGTCCGACTATTTCAAATCCTGGAAGATGATGCTGTGAAAGTGCTGCACTCAATATGCCAGCAAATTTGGAAAACCCAGCAGTGGCCACAGGACTGGAAAAGGTCAGTTTTCATCCCAATCCCAAAGAAAGGCAATGCCAAAGAATGCTCAAACTACTGCACAATTGTACCCATCCCACATGCTAGCAAAATAATGCTCAAAATTCTCTAGCCAGGCTTCAGCAGTATGTAAACCATGAACTTCCAGATGGTCAAGCTGGATTTAGAAAAGGCAGAGGAACAAGAGATCAAATTGCCAACATCTGTAGGATCATAGAAAAAGCAAGAGAATTCCAGAAAAAGCAGAATACTTCTGCTTTATTGATTACGGCAAAGCCTTTGACTGTGTGAAAGTGAAAGTGAAGTCGGTCAGTCATGTCCGACTCTTTGTGACCTCATGGACTGTAGCCTACCAGGCTCCTCCCTCCATGGGATTCTCCAGGTAAGAGTACTGGAGTGGGTTGCCATTTCAGATCACAACAAACCGTGGAAAATTCTTCAAGAGATAGGAATACCAGACCACCTGAAAAAGCAAAAGAGTTCCAGAAAAACATCTATTTCTGCTTTATTGACTATGCCAAAGCCTTTGACTGTGTGGATCACAATAAACTGTGGAAAATTCTGAAAGAGATGGGCATACCAGACCACCTAACCTGCCTCTTGAGAAATCTGTATGCAGGTCAGGAAGCAACAGTTAGAACTGGACATGGAACAACAGACTGGTTCCAAATAGGAAAAGGAGTCCGTCAAAGCTGTATATTGTCACCCTGCTTATTTAACTTATATGCAGAGTACATCATGAGAAATGCTGTACTGGAAGAAACACAAGCTAGAATCAAGATTGCCAGGAGAAATCTCAATAACCTCAGATATGCAGATGACACCACCCTTATGGCAGAAAGTGAAGAGGAGCTAAAAAGCCTCTTGATGAAAGTGAAAGAGGAGAGTGAAAAAGTTGGCTTAAAGCTCAACATTCAGAAAACGAAGATCATGGCATCTGGTCCCATCATTTCATGGGAAATAGATGGGGAAACAGTAGAAACAGTGTCAGACTTTATTTTTTTGGGCTCCAAAATCACTGCAGATGGTGACTGCAGCCATGAAATTAAAAGAGAATTACTCCTTGGAAGAAAAGTTATGACCAACCTAGATAGCATATTCAAAAGCAGAGACATTACTTTGTCGACCAAGGTTGTCTAGTCAAGGCTATGGTTTTTCCTGTGGTCATGTATGGATGTGAGAGTTGGACTGTGAAGAAGGCTGAGCGCCGAAGAATTGATGCTTTTGAACTGTGGTGTTGGAGAAGACTCTTGAGAGTCCCTTGGGCTGCGAGGAGATCCAGTCAGTCAATCTTAAAGGAAATCAGTCCTGAATATTCATTGAAAGGACTGATGCTGAAGCTGAAACTCCAATTCTTTGGCCACCTGATGCGAAGAACTGACTCACTGGAGAGGACTCTGTTGCTGGGAAAGATTGAAAGCAGGAGAAGGGGACGACGGCGGATGAGATGGTTGGATGGCATCATCAACTCGAAGGACATGAGTTTGAGCAAGCTCCGGGAGTTGGTGATGGATAGGGAGGCCTGGCTTGGTGCTGTCCATGGGATTCCAAAGAGTTGGACATGATTGAGTGAGTGAACTGAACTGAGCCTGCCTGGATATTATATTGAAATATTAGTAGTTTCTTGACTGGGGTTGTGTGACAAAGCTTTGCAAGACATGGGATATGTTTAAAATTTTTATTTATTGAAAAAGTTGTTTTTGAACAATTAAAAATACAGAAAACTAAAATGAAGAAAATTAAAATGTATGCATATTCTCAGTATCCAGAATTATCCATTGTTAACAGATGGCATATTTGTTTCTAGTCTTCTTTTTTTCATTTTAAAGAAAAATCACTCTATTGTTTTTCTAGGGAAGTTATATTTTTGGGGGTGAAACAAGGAGATGTTTAAAAGAAATGAGAGGAAAGAAAGAAGATAACAAAAGCCAAAATCCCTATTCTATTTTCTTAGTTTTTTTGCTTTAATTTGATTCCTCTTTTCTGCCTGACAAAGGGAGGCTGAATTACTTCAACTGCACTAAGTATTCAAGGGGATATTTTACGGCACCACAATGATCGGGTTTACTGCTAAAGAGCAGATGCCCCTGGCACAGAATTCAGTCAATAACCGAGTCTGGAAGCTCAGTAAAGACAGATAATTTTGAACAGGCACGTATTTAGAAATGGTTAACCACTGGCAAGTGTGGAAATTGTTCATTATAAGCATAAGCTGGGAGGTTAATTTTCTGTTTTCTTACTGACTACTTACATATCTTCCACTCCAGCAGTTTAGTTTTTAATTCTCATAAATAGAGTCTATTATTGGATATCAGAACTGTTAGTATCTGAAAGTAGGGAAACAGAAAAATGTTGTATGTTCTTCATGCAACATATTTGCCACCTGCAGCTGGGACATCTGTCTGCTTGGAGCAAAAGACCTGCAGATAAAAGTTTGATCTCTTTAACCTTTTCGTCCTGGCTTTATCAGAAACAGACTTGTTATCTAGGATTAAAATATCAAGTAGTTATCTTGGAAAAGATGATCAAATTCTGGACAAGAAAATGTTCCTCAGTGAGGAATGTTAAGGAGAACTGTGGTTATACAGGGAATCTGGAGGACCAAAGGCACAAGACTGCAAGTGTGAACTTGAGGTGGAAGGCTCTATAGAGGCACACTTGTGCATCACAAATGGACCTCCTGGGGCAATAAGTACAAAGTATGGAATGTTTAATACTGGGAAAAAGGGATCTGAACACTGAGAGGACTGATGGATTTCTTTTTGGAACAGCTTGAGATAAAATTCACATACCATGCAATTCTCTCATTTATAGTGTACAATCCTCTTTATTCACAGTTACACAACCATGATTGCAGTCAATTTTAGTACATTTTCACTACCCCAAAAGGAAATTCCACACCCTACTTCTTATCCCCCTGGCCCTATGCAGCCACTAATCAATTTTTTGTCGCTATAGATTTACTTATTCTGGACATTTCAAACAGATGGGGTCATATAATATCTGGTTTTGTCATCGGCTTCTTCTATTTACACAATGTTTTCAAGGCTCATTCATCTTGTAGAATGTATCAGTACTTTATTCCTTTTTACATTTCATTTAATATTTTATTTATATTCCACTGCATGGGTATGCTGTGTTACGTTTATCCATTCATCAATTAATGAATATTTGAGTGTTTCCACCTTTTGGCTATTATGAATAATAGTGGCCTCAACATTTGTGTGCACATATATTTTCATTTTTCTTGGGTTATATATCTAGGGATGGAATTGCTGAGTCATATGGTAACTGTATGTTTGAGCATTTGAAGAACTGACAGACTGCCTTAGAAAGTACATTATCGTATTGTCCACCCCTCCCCCCACATAGTGTATCAGTCTTCAGAATTTTCCACATCCTTGCCAATACTTATTAGTGTCCATATTTTTTTATTATCACCAGTAGGTGTGAAGTGGTATCTTATTGTGACATTGATTTACATTTTCTTGTTGATTTAATGAGACTGATAATCTTTTCATGTGTTCACTGGCCATTTGTATATCTTCTTGAGCAAAATGTCTACTCAAATCTTTTCTCAATTTTAAAATTGAGTTGTCTTTTTCTTATTGAATTGTAAGGGTTCTTTATATATTCTAGACATAATCATCTATTGGATATATGATTTGAAAATGTTTTCTTCCAATCTGTGAATTGTCTTTTCCACTTTCTTGATAGTATCCTCCTTTGATGCACAAAGCTTTTCATTTTTATGAAGCTGAATTGATCTATTTTCCTTTTTGTTGCTTGTGCTTTTGATTTCACATCTAAGAATCTATTGGCAAATCTGAGGTTCTGAAGGGCTATCTCCATGTTTTCTCCTAAATCTTTCATAGTTTTAGAATTTACATCTTGGTCTTTGATTCATTTAGAGTTAATTCAATTTTTGTGTACAGTGTGAGGTAAGGGTCTAGCTTCATTCTTTTGCACACGATTATGTAGTTGTACCAGCACCATTTGTTGATTTTTGGTGAAATTTTAAAAGTGAAAACAAGTGACAATGTTAGTTGTATCTGACTGTTTGCAGCCCCATGGACTGTAGCCCACCAGGCTTCTCTGTCCTTGGGATTCTCCAGGCAAGAATACTGGAGGGGGTAGCCATTCTCTCCTCCAGGGGATCTTCGTGCCAGGGATCGAACCTGGGTCTACTGCCTCACAGGGGATTCTTTACCATCTGAACCACCAGGAAAGCCCACTTTCACAGTTGCATTAAAATGTTGTGTTAATTTCTGCTGCATAGCAAAGTGATTCAGTTATATATATTCTTTTCCATTATGATTTATTACAGGATATTAAATATAATTCCCTGGGCTATGCAGTAGGATCTTGTTGTTTGTCCATTCTGTATGTTCTTTGTTATTGTTGTTCAACGTCACTCAGTTGTGGGCAACTCTTTGATACTCCATGGATTGCAGCAGGTCAGGCTTCCCTTTTCTTCACTATCTCCCAGAGCTTGCACAAACTCATGTCCATTGAGTTGGTGATGCTATTCAACCATCTCATTCTGTGTGCTCTGGTGGATTTTAAATGGGTTGTACATCCTATTTTTCAATCAATGGGATTGGAAACCTTGAAGACTGGATCTATTCATTTTATAAAGGAGGCAAAACTCCTTGTGGAACAAATACGCCCTGTCACCATTTGGAGTTTTTTTACCTGTATGTATGGTGCTTCAGGTGGGGCAGAAATGTAAGACAACTGTGGCAGCCACTGAGGTAAGCTGAAGTCTGGTCATGAATCAAGGTCCAGTCAGGTTCCTTGGAATGATCCTGCTCTGGTGAGGAGACATCACCTGTGCATTGGATCCAGCCTGTTACCTGGGGGCCCTCGGCTTCCGGGTCCCTCAATATAGCCACTTTGGACCTGCTGAGCATACTGGGTTGTGGCAGGCTAGACGGAGGGTATACACTTCAGAACTTTCTTCCTTCCTTGAGACAGAAACCCTTGATTTTCTTTCAGAGTTTCCTGTTTCTTACACTTTCAATATTTTCTTGACTAATATCTTAGTCTCTTATAACTGGATAAGGGACTAGTGTTTTAGGATAAGAAACCCAATAGGGAATTTGGGGCAATAATGTTGGGGGGAAAATTGATGGGAAGAGCACAGAGAGGTTAGGTCCTCCTCCTGCTACTGCCTTTAGCTGGCAGTGTGACTTGGCCCAGATAATAATGGTAGAGACTATAGAGCTGCCATATCAAATATTGCAGACTGGGTGGCTTAAACAACAGGAACTTATTTCTCACCGTTCTAGAGGCTGAAAGATTAAGGTTTTGGCGGTGATGGTTTCTCCTAAGACCACTCTCTTAGGCTTACAGCTGGTCACCTTATGATGTATCCTCATGTGGTCTTTTTCTGTGTGTGTGCTCCCTGGTGTATTTCCCTCCTCCTATAAAGACACTAATCATAATGGGTTAGGGTGCATGCATATGACATCATTTAACATTTAAAAATTTTGTACTGTTTTATTTTTTAAGTATTGTAATGTTAACAATGAACTGAGTATACTATTTTAATTAAAATTTTGCTTTGAATTAAAAAATCTAAAAAGCAGAAAGAATAGAAAAACTCCTATGTATCTATCACCTTGCCTCAAAAAGTATCAACTCACCTTAATCTCTTTCAAGAATTAACCTGCAGCAGATTCCAGAGAACACAAAGTTTTTATCTGTAAAGGTTTATAACTATTTTCCAGTTCAGTTCAGTTCAGTTCAGTCACTCAGTCGTGTCTGACTCTTTGTGACCCCATGAATTGCAGCATGCCAGGCCTCCTTGTCCATCACTAACTTCTGGAGTTTACTCAAACTCATGTCCATCGAGTCGGTGATGCCATCCAGCCATCTCACCCTCTGTCATCCCCTTCTCCTCCTGCCCTCAATCCCTCCCAGCATCAGGGTCTTTTCCAATGAGTCAACTCTTCGCATGAGGTGGGCTAAGTACTGGAGTTTCAGCTTTAGCATCAGTCCTTCCAATGAACACCCAGGACTGGTCTCCTTTAGAATGGACTGGTTGGATCTCCTTGCAGTCTAAGGGACTCTCAAGAGTCTTCTCCAACACCACAGTTCAAAAGCATCAAGTCTTCAGTGCTCAGCTTTCTTCACAGTCCAACTCTCACATCCATACATGACCACAGGAAAAACCATAGCCTTGACTAGATGGACCTTTGTTGGCAAAGTAATGTCTCTGCTTTTGAATATGCTATCTAGTTGGTCATTACTTTCCTTCCAAGGAGTAAGCGTCTTTTAATTTCACAGCTGCAGTCACCATCTGCAGTGATTTTGGAGCCCCTAAAATGGAGCTGCTCCTGCGCCATCGCAGCCTGGCACTCTCGGTCACCACCCCTGCCCTCGGGCCTGGGGTAGCTCCTCTCTTCCGCGCTTGTGCGGGGTCCATCGCAGCTGCCGCGCTTTTACTTATTTTCCAGTTATTGTGAGACGTTACTGATATACAACATATCTAAGTTTAAGATATACAATGGGATGATTTGATATATGTATAAATTTTGAAATGATTACCACAACAGGTTAGTTAACACTTCTGTCCCCTCACATAATTGCGATTTTTCATATGTGTGGTGATAACTTTTATGAGCTACTTTCATAACAACTTTCAAGTATTTAATGAAGTTCTGTTAATTAGAGTCACCAAGCTGTACATTAGATCCCCAGAGCTTATTTGTCTTATATTGTAAGTTTGTACCCTTGGATCAACATCATCCTATTTCTCCCAGCTCCCTCCCTCCATTCCAAGCACCTAGCAACCACCATTCTATTCATGTCTTTGAGTTTGGCTTTTTCAGATTCCACATATGACTGGGAATATACAATATCTGTCTTTCTCTGCCTAGCTGATTAGTATAATGCCCTCAAGATCTTTCCATGTTGCCACAAAAGGCAGGATTTGCTTCTTCATTGGGGCTGAATAATATTCCATTGCATATAATATCACATTTTGTTCATTCATCCATTGGTGGACACAAAGGTTATTTCCGTGTCTTGACTATTGTGAATACTGCTGCCGTGAACATGGGGGAGGATATATCTCAAGATAGTGACTTCATTTCCTTTGGATATATACCCAGAAGAGGACTGCTGTATCCTTTAGCTCTATATATTCTAATTTTTTGAGGAACCCCCATACTATTTTTGTCATGTAACCTTAATTCTCTCTTTAAAAGCTTTATCTCCAGTTATAGTCACATCAAGGGGTTCAGACTTCAACATGCAGATCTGGGGGAAAACCATTCAGTTCATAACAGTGATTATGATGTAATGATGATGACGATGATAATGAAATAAAGGGCATCGTTTATTGAGTTATTATACATCCCAGACACTATTATAATTGCGGGCTCTAGATTATCTCATGTAATTTTCACAACATCCTGTGGAACAGGTACTATTACTATTATCTCCTTTTATAGAGGCACAAAAACTACCCAAAGCCAACACACCTAGTGAGTTATATATAGGTTAGAGTTTGGATTTTAGAGTCTTAGCTCTTATCTTTTAGGCTATCCTAGCTCTAGACATCTGGGAGATTCATGTTGTCCATGTATACAATGGATTAGATGTTATTTAGGATCTCTTCTAGTCCTAACATTTAAGATTTTATTGGACTGCATGTTATTTATCAAATAAACTACTTTTAAGGAAGGCCCAGTTCTAGGTGCTTTGGAAGATGACAAAAGGGGGCTGGTTTTACTCTAAACCTGTCGGTGCCAGTTCTTAGTTTATTGCATTATTGTTTATGGTCATATCCATTGTCTACGTTCAGGTCTGTATTAGGGAGCTTGTGACATTTCCCCTTGCCTGAGTTTTGTTTTGGTTCCTTGTCTCATTACACAGAACAGTCCCTAAGGGTTTTGAGTTCTCTCTTGCTTTCAGGAAACCAGGGACCTGCTCTGCCTTGAACTCAAGTCCCTGACCTCAATGACAATGTGTCCTTTGCCACCTGTCTGTATCTCTGCCACTCACCTGCCTTAGGCCCTGGACACTCCCTTTCTTCTTAGACAAGGTGCTCGTTGATCACCTGATATCCTCCAGGGAGCCTGTGCAATGCCTGGCCCCCAGTTCTCCATGACTGCCACTCCCTGGAAGTTAGCTGTGTGGCATCTAAGAGATGAGGAAGGTAAACTTGGTACTGTTGCTGCTGCTAAGTCACTTCAGTCGTGTCCTAGTCTGTGCAACCCCATAGACGGCAGCCCACTAGGCTCCTCTGTCCCTGGGATTCTCCAGGCAAGAACACTGGGTGGGTTGCCATTTCCTTCTCCAATGCATGAAAGTGAAAAGTGAAAGTGAAGTCACTCAGTCGTGCCTGACTCTTAGCAACCCATGGACTGCAGCCTACCAGGCTCATCTGTCCATGAGATTTTCCAGGCAAGAGTACTGGAGTGGGGTGCCATTGCCTTCTCCAGTAGGGGCCAAATACTTGGCTTTAAACCCACAATATCTTGGCTCATTAAAATAATGGCATTGTAGTTTTAACCTTCAGCTTATTTCAAGGCTACATTTCAAGGGATATCCCAGTTGCCTGTCTATTACTGCTTTTTTGCCTTGGGATTTCTAGCTTCTTCTATCACACACTGGCATTTCAGATTTACTTGGTACAATTAAAGAAATTGCATGACTGCTAGTTTCTCCTCTTTTTTCCCCCCTCAGATAAATTGTAGAATTCAACTTGATTAAAACATTTATTAAGTGAGATTTAATAGGTTCCAGTAATGCTGTGTGTGTGTTTGTGTGTATGCACACGTGTGTGTGTGAACTTATTATCCATTTCTTCCATGTGTACCAAGAATGGCCATGTGCACAAAGAAAACTGTACATGGAACTCGTTCGATTCTGCAATTTACTAGCAATGTCAAATTAGGAGGTTTAATGGATTCGTACACAGAAATTCCTAGTGTGGTTGTATTAGCAGTAAGTTTCATTAAAAAGGGCTATTTTTCTCTACTGGGATTTCAGTAAAGAGACAATGTTTATTTTTTCAGTGGAAAATTGATTGTAACTAAGAGGCTACTTGGCTTGAAAGTGGGGAATTATCATATCATATGATTAAATGAAAGCTTACCTTGTTAAAAGGTAACAAGACATATCCCAGTAGAATTGAGACAATGTTTGATTAAGCCAGATTTTCCTACTTTATATTCAAGGAACAAATTAAAGAATAATTGAGATCCTTTTCAGATCTTTTATAAGCTGCATATATAAAGCTTCAGCTCCAGGTGGCAAAGCAATTAGCTGATGAATAAAATCAACCCCACTGTCATTGTCAGATGTTTAAATTCTATAAACCAGATAAATTAATGTGTTCCTTAAGCCAAATAAACGGTCATGCTCTCCATGTTACCACTCAATTCCCTTGGGGAAAGGTTGGAAGCATGTTCATAGAACAGCTAGGATCTGCTTAATCAGAAAGGTTGAAATTAAGTTGCCCATTTGATTTTTTGGAATAAATGTCCTCCTGGCACAAAACCTATTTTCCAAGGAAGGTTTTTAGATGTGATGGTTTGGTTTGTTCAGTAACCTAAGGAGACAGCTGGACTCAGGGATACATTCTCCTGGTTGAGTTCACTTCCCTGTACTTGGCAGGGAAGGTATTTATAAGCAACTGAAAGTGTTCTGGTTTCACTTATTCCTTGTTCCTGAGTGTTAATACAGAGAATTAGAACCTATCCTGCCTTTTATGCTTCCAGATTAATCTGTCAGAGATGAGTCTGAGTAAGTGCAACTTAATCTCCATTGAATGATGAGGACATGGGAGCCTTTTCCAACACTGACATGTAGATAAGGTAGACTTAAGGTCCAGAGGACATTGTTTTATTAGCGGGTAACTAACTTGTTGGTCAGTTCTGCTCTGCACTGTCAGCACTGCTTCAGAGACTCGCTCACTGGTCTTTTACTCTTTGCCATCTGGTTTGCTGTCATGCTGTTGACCCCTGGATCAGTGTGGGTGCTACAAGAGTGCAATTCTGTGACCAGGAGCTTCAGTCACCTGGGAGCTTGCTGGGAATGCAGAATCTCAAGTCCTCCTGACCTACTGAATCTTTGTCTTCATTTTGTCTGATTCATGCAACAGAAAAGCTTGAGCAGCATTGTGTTAGAGGGTACTGCCTTTTCAAATATAGGCAGGGTTGGGGTTATGAAGCAAGCATATGGCCAACTGGAATATCCAGTTTGTCGATTTTGTGAATCGTACAGTCTCTTTTCTCTTTTTATTCCATTAGCCGCTAGCACTTAAAAAAGACGTTAACAAAAAAGAAGAGCTAGAACTCATTTATTATAATATTGATATTGGAGTCCAGCATTCTTCAGGAACTGTAACAAAAATTGGCAATTATTTATAGAAATTGAATTTAGATCTTGCAGTCATTACCAAGAGGACGCTGGATGAATTTTCTTGTTGAACTGCCAGCTAGCTATCTATTAAGTGTAAAATATTGGTCCCAATATGGTATAGTAGAGAGACAACTGGATTGGATGTTCAGGCACCAACTTATCATCTGATTACGGGCAAGCAGTTTCACTTGGAGCTTGATTTCTTTGTGCATAAAATGAGGGATTTGGAAGCAGATGATTCTAGGGTCTCTTAAAGGTCTGAATGTTCAAGATTTGATGTGACAGTGAGGAAGTCTGAGTAAGATGTTCTGAATATATTAACTCAGAATTATTCCAGGGGCTGGAAACCAACCCTACACATGAATTCTCCTGATGCTGTTGGAGTAGTATCATCCTTAGCATTTGTTTGGCAAACGTTTGGAAATTCTCTAACCATATGAGTTCCTAGGGATCAAGAGGCAGACATTTGGGTGTGATGTAGGTGTGTGTGTATCTGTGTGTGTGTACACATTTGCAGTCTATAGGGGCTCTGTGAATATTCATGTTGCACAGGCACTGGAGGGAATGAAGCAGCAGCATAAATATGTTTTAATGCAAGAAAGAATATGAAATTCATGAATAGCAGAATGAAGCAATGCTCAACATAATCTTTGCTGTAAAATGAAAATTTACAGCAAAATGATATTTTCCCAACCCCTGGTGTGTTGTATACTGTTTTTTTTTTTTTTAAAATAATAATCTATCTTTTCTCTCTCTTCCTTCTTCAACATGTTTTATTCTGGTTTTCATTTTTCACTTTGAGGTTTACTTTGGGTGGTATGTGAATGCTGAAGAAGTTGGGGTGATTATTTACTGCTGCAAAGAGATACTCTTTGAAGATTTGAAGATGTGTTACTAGAAGTTAGTTGGTTAGAGAAAAGTCTCCCAAGTTCTCTTGTATTCAGAAGGCAATTCTGGCCAAAAGCTGTGTTGGAGGGAGATGGCCTATAAAACTTTTTCTCATTGGGGAATTGATTCTCAGTGATTTATTTGAAGTTTCCTTTCTTCTGCCCCCCAGCCCCCCCTTAACACAAGACTGGATTAATTGCCTACTATGTGCTTGAAACTGGAAATACAGAGAGGAATAATTCGCCATCACAGCCCTTAAGGGCTCATATCTTGCAGAGAAACGCATGGTCTGTAATTTCCATCTCCACTGATAGCTCTCACTCTGAATTTTATTGTAATGTGAGAGCATATAAGAAAAGTCATAATGGTTATTTGAGAGCAGTTTCATTTTCTGGTTACATAGTGTTTACTCAAATTTGTGTAGAGGTGTGTGTGTATGTGTGTGGGGGTGTATCTGTGTGAAGGCTTTGAGGAACAGCTTAAGTGATATTAATAAAGCAGATTTCTGGTCTCCAGAGGAAGGCAGATTCTCAGTGCAAAGTATGATATATTCTGGGAAGTAGGTTTATTTCTTAAACTGAGTATGTTAAAATACATCCAGGGATCTTTAAGGGCACTGCCTTACTGGGAATCTTCTGGCTCTTAAAATTGACATTTGCAGTGTCTTATTTTCTAATTCTGAAGAGCTAAATATTCTTTAAGTTCCACAGGCGCAAGACTGTGCTTTTTAAATGCAGAAGTGTGCCTGTCCTAGGGGGATGGTCCTCAAGCTTTGATGGGCAAAAACATCACCTGGGCAGCTAGTTCAAAATGCAGATTCTCACCGTGGCTTCTTCACACCCCAAATTTTGATTTGGTAGGTGAAAGATGGGGCCCAGTACTCTGCATTTAAATCAGCTTTGCAGGTGATTCTGTTTAGGTGGTCTGAAGTCATTCTGGAGAACATGGGTATACCATTTATCCATTGGGATCATATCTAGGCATAAGCCCATCTACTGTATGCTGTGAAAGTATTTTGAAATCCATGATTGAAAGACTGCTATGCAAAGCATTAGTTTCATGATCACACCAATGAATAAAGACTCATGAGGCCATATTACATGATGCTTAGAATTTAGTCTCTGTAGTCAGACTGCCTAGGTTTTAATTTCCACTCTTGTGACTGCTAGAGGCTCTCTAAGCCTGTTTCCTCAGTTATGCCAGGGATAATAATAATTAATTATAATATCAATCTAATTAGGTTGTTGTGAGGAGTAAGTGAAATAACATATATGAAATGCTTAGCACAGTGTCCAGCACAGAGCAAGTGTTTAATAAATTTTGGCTATTTTTTGGTAACAACATAACAAGAATCACAGTAAATAGGATTGCATCCTTTCCCTTTCTTCTTAGGTAACTGTGAGCACTCTGTAGTGTACCAAGTTAACCAGCACAGAATCCCCAGGAAATGGCTGAGGAGTCTTTAGTCGCCTTACAGTGGTCCCTTCGAACTGCCTATGTCACATTTCATCTTCAATCCAGTTAGTAGTGGCTTTGCCTCATTGGTTGCATCTCTAGGCTTCTTTCAATCCCTGCCGTACAAACTGATTTCACACGGAGATGAGTATAGGGTGTATCTTCCTCTTCTAGGGAGTGCACACATTTTCTTTTGATGCAACTGTCATTTACTTGATAAGCTGGAACAGGTAATCTTTGATGAACAGGGTTAATGCAATTGACCTTCATGGTTTAGACAGAATGGTGGGTGTGGTCTCAGGTCCCTGATGCAGGGACAGGAAGATTCCTAGGATGAATGGCTGTACCTTTTTCACAGACACTGAGCTTTTCAGCTTTGAGTCTCCGGTTGCCCAAGTATTTATCCAGGAAGTGAGTATAGATTTCCTTGAAAGTGAAAACTTGGGATTGGCCTGATTTAAGTTGATGTTTCCCTGTGCTTTGCAAAATGCCAGCCTAGACTGGGATTTTGATTTTCTTGCTGACTGAAATAAAGTTTTATCAGAATCATAAGAAATGATAAACAGACATTGTTATTTCTGTCACTCCTCCACTGATCCTCAAACTACCACCCACTGACAACATCTGAACGCTGTTCAGCCCCCAGAGTTCTGATTTAATCGACCATGGGTTTGACTTGGGAGACTGGAAATTTGAAAAGCTCCTCAGGTGATTCTAATGTTCAGCCAAGCTTGAAAACCTCTGCTTTACAGATAAGTCTACACGTTCTCATCTTTGGCTTTCTACAAGTGCATTCCCTGATATATCAGATTTGTTTTCCCATATACTTTATGAATTTTTGAAAGTAAAGAGACTTTCGGAATTACCCTAGACAAGTGATTGTCAAGCATGGCTGACTTTGTCCCTCATGGGATATTTTGCAATCTCTGGAGACATTTTTTGACTGTCACAATTTGGGCAGGAGGGAGTGTGTACTATTGACATCTAGGGGATAGAGACCAGGGCCAGGGCTTAACATCTTACAAAGCACAGGATGCTCCTCTCCCCAGACCCCAACAGAGGAGTTTCCTGCCCAAGACGTGAAAAGTGTCAATGTTGAGAAACTGAAAGTTGCTCAGTCCTGTCGGACTCTTTGCAACCCCATGGACTGTACTGCTGCTGCTGTTGCTACTAAGTGGCTTCAGTCCTGTCCGACTCTGTGCGATCCCATAGACGGCAGCTCACCAGGCTCCCCCGTCCCTGGGATTCTTCAGGCAAAAACACTGGAGTGGGTTGCCATTTCTTTCTCCAATGCATGAAAGTGAAAAGTGAAAGTGAAGTCACTCAGTCGTGTCCAACTCCTAGAGACGCCATGGACTGCAGCCCACTAGGCCCCTCCGTCCATTGAATTCTCCAAGCCAGCATAGTGGAGTGGGTAGCCTATTCCTTCTCCAGCATATCTTCCCGACACAGGAATCTATCTGGGGTCTCCTGCATTGCAGGTGGATTCTTTACCAACTGAGCTATCAGGGAAACCCTGCCTTAAACTTGATCCCTCTCATTTTACAAATGGGAAGAAAAGAGATATTTTGATTTGCACAAGGATTCATGCATAATTATTGACAGAATCAAATTCCTAACAATTGCAGCTTTACAGTGGAATCTTGCCCTTATGCCTCCCCGCCTCCTTTTTAACCTACTGCCCTAGGAAAATTTGTTATCATCTTGTTTCCTTTTCCTTCTCAAATATCCCCGGGCTCTCAATGGTGGTGACAGGTTTCCTGTATTTTAGTATTTCAAATTTCTTACATTAAAACCTAAGATAAATTGCTTAGGCTCAAAAAACATCTTTCTTTTTTCTCCTGTAGGACTGCATAACAACAACTTGGTGCTGGGCCTGGCTTGCTTTGTTCTGAAAAGCAGCTTTGATTAGGAGTTACATAAATCCATGATTAAGTTAAAAAATGGCCGAATGAGGTAATTGTCACTCCATAAATCTGGTTTGGTAAGCAAAATGTTTCTAACTTTGGCACCCACAAGATGAAATTACGCAGCGGCTTCGTGGTGATGAGAAGGGTGATGCAGTCTCCTCAGGCCTCCTTCAAGGCAGGGTGTGTGTGCCTGCGTCTGCAAACGTGACCGTGCGTGCCTCTGGTCACGTGACTGAACGAGACTGTGTGCGTGGTCACGCACGTGACTGCGCTCCAGCGTGCGTTGCGTGATGCCGCGGCGCTGCAGCGCCTTAGCTCCAGAACCGCATGGGGAGAGTTTAGGCAGCCGACACGGGCTGATTTCGGGACCTGTGAGTACATCTCCCTTTATCCGCACATTCCCTCAATCGCTTGCCCCTCCCACCCCAGTCTTTCCCTCAGCTAAATAATTAACTGTGATTATTTTTGGAAGGTTGGATTTGGGATTATTCGTGTGTAAGGTGTGTTTCTTTTTTACGTCTTTATTCTCTACCTTTTCTGTGAATGCATTTTTGTAATAAAAATGAAAACTCTTAATCAAATATAACTTCAGAATCGTCTGCGAGCTTCTGAACAAATCCTGGGGCGCCATCCACAGAGACTTTGATTGGGTCGGTTTGCGGTGGGGTGGGGGGAAAAGATGGCTGTGTTTCCCTCAGAGATTCTTCTCTGTGGTTAGGATGAAGCCTCTAGGTCTAGGAGAGAGGTTCTCAGGTTTGTCTGCAAAGCTTCAGAAAGACACTGATGCCTGCCTCGGTGCACCTGCAGAGGGTGTTTTTTACTTTTTAAAATTTTATCTTTTAGATCCACCACGTGGTATGCGGGGTCTTAGTCCCCGACCAGGGATGGAACCCTCTGTTCCCTGCATTGGAAGCAGAACCATCAGGGAAAATCCCCTGCAGAGGTTCTGATTGAGTCAGTCTGGAGTTGGGCCTAGGCTTTGGAAGTATTAAGTGTGCCCCAGGTGATAGTGTTATACAGAGGGAAGTTAAATCAGAAAGAGGAAAACAAATCCAATATATTAATGCATATATGTGGAATCTGAAAAAAATGGTACAGATAATCTTAAATGAAGCAGAAATAAAGACGCAAAAAGAACAAAGATATGGATACAGAGGGCTGAAAGGGGGGATGGGATGAATTGAGAGATTGGGGTTGACATATATACTCTATTGATACTATGTATAAAATAGATAACTAATGAGACCCTACTATATAGACCAGGGAATTCTTATTCAATGCTCTGTGGAGACCTCAATGGGAAGGAAATCCAAAAAAAGATATATGTATAGCTGATTCACTAATCCAACATTATAAATTCCCCCCACCCCTGAAAAAAAAGAGTTCCCCAGGTGATTCAGGAATCAGAAGGGCTGCCTGGTATCCCTGAGGATTATTTTTGGTGGGGGGAGATGTCTTGTTTTTGCTCTTACCAAGCTTCCCCTGTCAACTGAGAGTTGATGATATTGTTCTAAACTTTGAGCATAGCCAATCACAGGACTGGAAATAAGGGTCCATCCCTTTCAGAGGGAGCAGTAACAATCAAGTTATGGGGACACTAATTATAAAGATAGATTGTATTTTTAATTGTTGAGAAAAGGATGAGCTTGAAGGAGATTTTTATTAAGACTGATTTACCTTCATAAACTACCCTAAGTAGATTCACAAGAAGGAAGGAGCTGCCCCTAGGGTGTAAACAACCCTATGCAGTAGGTGCTGCTGCTGCTGCCAAGTCACTTCAGTCGTGTCCAACTCTGTGCGACCCCATAGACGGCAGCCCACCAGCCTCCTCTGCCCTGGGATTCTCCAGGCAAGAATACTGTTTTTAGTCTCTAGTTACTTTTGCCTCTCTTTCCTTTTCCTCCTCCCTGTCCCCTCACCTTTTTTTTTTTAAGTAAGGGAAGTCCTCCTCCTTTGTATCTTAACAGGCTCCTCTGTGTTGGTGTTGAGGTTGAATTCTGGACTTTCCTTTGTTAGAGCAGCCATGCAGCTTTTTAGGCTTATTACAGACATGGAATGCTCCCTGTGCCACGACAGAGGGCCTTTCTGGAGCTGCTGAGTTCTCCACTGTGAGGGGTGCTAGGAGGGTCTAGGGCTGGGTTGACAGAGGGGGATTCCTAGTAGCAGGCAGGCCCCTGTGGGCCTCAAAAGCCATCGAGCCCCGGCCGGCTCTGGCTTCCTGCTTCTCTGCAGGAGCCACTTGGGAGCAGTGTGGCCATGCCTATGAGGGAGGCTCAGGGAACCTTCCCGGAACTGACCAGCACAGCCCGGAGCCTGGAGCCTGCGGCTGATGACAAGTTAAATATTTCACAGAGTATAAATCTTTCAACTTGCAAATGCTCCTTCGGTGAGAAATCAGACAGTGGGTAAGGAGTGGGCAGAATCCTTGCCCCAGTGAACGAAAGTGAGGATGGGAACCCTGGCCTTTGTTCTGTGATTGGATAGTACAAAATTTGTGGAAAAGAGGATTCTCCGCTTATGGTGGGTCCTGGGCGGGCTTCTGAATGGGAGGCACTGATGCTGATCTTTATCTCACTGACAAAATAGACAAAACAGAGAAACTATCACTGGCCTGATGTGATAGCCACCACGCAACAGCTTCAGGTTGTCAGCTTTTCTGACGCAAGTCAAACAGAGGTACATGTGCCTCAGGCTCTTTCTGATTTTGCTTTCATACGAAACAATATGAACTTTTCAATCTTGGACATTTGTTCTGGGTCTTTGGATTAGATTCTTTACAGTGGATGTGTCTTGCCACCAAGGAGCTCACATTTAAAGTATTGTCTTACAGAATTATTATGAAGCATCTGTGAGTGGTGAGTAACATTGTATTCCTGTTTTTTGTCTTGCTTCCAGGATTTGTTTAGAAAAGGAGAGAAGGAAGGAGTTGAGGTTGGGCAGTGGAGGACAAGGAAGCATATGAGCAGAGGTGCAGGCATGAGAGAAAAGTGGGCTGACTAGAGGGTTCCCCAGATTGCCAAGGTCACAGGGCAAGAGGAATTGAAGTGTGAACCTCTGAACTTGATTTGTTGGTTGGCTGCGAGCTCTCATTGCAGTCATCAGTTCCTTGCTGAGAATAAACCCAACTCTGGGAGGAGAGCAGGGGGAGGAGTTGTCAGACGGGAGAACAAACAGATGCCACCGGCAGCTTTTTGGCTTCTCCCTAAAAGTCCAGAGAGGTAAAGACCACCTGGCTGCCATCTCTAGTGGTGTGCACCTGGGGTGGATTTCCGAAGCTATGAGATGCACTCAGAAGAGGGGATTCCTAGAGATCTGGTGCTCATGGCCAGCCAGGACCAAGCACACAAACTTGCCTGTCTTTCCTGCAGTTTTTCCCTCTGGAGGTCAAGACTAGCCAGTTCCTGCTGGGCCAAGTGAGATATGTCCTTCTTGATTGCCTTGGGAGTTTCCCACACCCAGGATAGAAGGGGCTGCCATTGATTTTGCGGGTGATCTGGTGTCTGTCTTCTTCTGGAGTTCTGGGGGATTCTAGATTCCCTGGAGCCAAATGGAGATTTTTAGGTATCCTCTATCTGAATTTAGCCTAAAAGTCTGCAAGCTATCACCACAGCTCTTTTTCCGGTTACATCCTCAATGACCCATGGAAATAAACAAACTTAGACTCTATGACTAAGCAGGTCAAAAGTCAATCAGACACCACAACTATAAAAAAGTTTCATCATAGAGGTAAGAGTCAGGGCTGTCATGTCAAAGTTTTAGGGGCTATGCAAAACAATGAAACAGGAGCTCGTCCTGGGAACATGCAAATAGCCTATTGTATATTATGACATGGACAGTTCTCCAGGTGAACAGATGAAACCCATCAGTTCAGTTCAGTCAGTTCAGTTGCTCAGTCGTGTCTGACTCTCTGCGACCCCATGAATCAGAGCCAGGCCTCCCTGTCCATCAGCAATTCCCGGAGTTCACTCAAACTCATGTCCATTGAGCTGGTGATGCCATCCAGCCATCTCATCCTCTGTCATCCCTTTCTCCTCCTGCCCCCAATCCCTCCCAGCATCAGGGTCTTTTCCAATGAGTCAACTTTTCACATGAGGTGGCCAAAGTACTGGAGTTTCAGCTTTAGCATCAGTCCTTCCAAAGAAATCCCAGGGTTGATCTCCTTCAGAATGGACTGGTTGGATCTCCTTGCAGTCCAAGGGACTCTCAAGAGTCTTCTCCCACCCACAGTTCAAAAGCATCAATTCTTCGGTGCTCAGCTTTCTTCATAGTCCAACTTCACATCCATACATGACCACTGGAAAAACCATAACATTGAGTAGACGGACCTTTGTTGGCAAAGTAATACCTCTGCTTTTGAAAATGCTATCTAGGTTGGTTATAACTTTCCTTCCAAGGAGTACCCATCAGGACTGGCTTAATTACTTTGTAGATAGCTGGAAATGGCAGCACTGATGGAGACACCATACTTGAGTACAGGGGTTTTTATTCTTGTTTAGCTGTGATAATGAAGACCATAAGAAACATGTTGGGGCACTGTGCTAGGTGAATTAGATTTATTTCTCACTTAATCCTCACAAAAACATTATGAGGTAGGTGCAATTACCTCTCTTGTACAGATGAGACTACTTTGCTTGAAGAGGTTAAGTCGTGTGTAGGCTCACCTGGATGGCAGATGGAGGAGCATCTGTAGCCTGTGTTCTTTTTATAGAGCCCTTGCCGTTTAGAGGCTTTTGGGGGGATACTCCAGGGTATTGACCCTCATAGATTTTTTTAATATGGATTGGTAGGCATGAGAGAAACTTCCTCCTCTTCATTTAGATTAATTGTACCAACAAATTAATTGTGAGACCATAAGACTGAGAGACTAGCTCTCCAGCAAGGTGCTGAGTGAAATGAAAGCTGCCTTCATTCTAATTGCTTTAAATAGCAGTGTTGAGTCCTCATGTAGGGTTCCTAGGTGTAGGTTTGGACCAACTTCCTCTTGAAAGGAAGTTGAGAAATCTACAATCCCTAGGTAGAACAACAAACAAAACATTCCCTGCCCTCTGAGAGTCATTAAAAACAAAACAAAACAAAACAAAACAAAAAAAAGCTAACAGAACTGAAGTAGGATTCCCTCATTTTGTAGGAGGATATTTTAAGGGCCATTTCTCTAATTACCAGCTGAGCTACTAGGGAAGCAGGAGAAGGGGATGACAGAGGATGAGATGGTTGGATGGCATCACCAACTCTATGGACATGAGTTTGAGCAAGCTCCTTGAGTTCATGATGGACAGGGAAGCCTGGCATGCCACAGTTCATGGGGTCACAAAGAGTCAGACACGACTGAGTGAGTGAACTGACTACTGACTCTCTAATTACTTTGCGAACTAAAGACAGTGTTACCTAGTATTTGGGTAACAAGATCTGGAGTGGTGCTATCTCTGAATGAGCAGACTTAATGACAGGGAGGCTTGAAGGTGAATGTAGGGAAAAGCACAGTGGGCCAGAAGAACTTGCTCTGGTTCTGGCATCAGTAAGTCTCATGACTTGAACCACTTCCATCATTTTTCTTCAGCTTGTCTAACTGGTCTAGTTTGAGATGGCAGTAAGATTGCCTCCTGGGCTCACCTCGATGGTCATAAATGTTGTTGGGGGACATGTCAGATAATGGAGGTCAACCTATAACTCTTATTTTGTGTGACTCATTTGTTCATAACAGACACTTGGTTCACACTTCTGCATGCCAGGTGCTGTGTTTTGTTGCTGTACATTTGCTAAGTTAAGTCTGACTCTTTGTGACCCCGTGAATTGCAGCACACCAGGCTTCCCTGTCCTTCACCATATCCTGGGGTTTGTTTAAACTCTTGTTCATTTAGTCAGTGATGCCATCCAACCATCTCATCTTCTGTTGCCCTCTTCTCCTCCTGCCCTCAGTCTTTCCAGCATCAGGGTCTTTTCCAGTGAGTCAGCTCTTGGCATCAGGTGGCCAAAGAATTGGAGCTTCAGTTTCAGCATCAGTCCTTCCAGTGAATATTCAGGGTTGATTTCCTTTGGGATTGACTGGTTGGATCTCCTTACTGTTGAGGGGACTCTGAAGAGTCTTCTCCAGCACCACAATTCAAAAGCATCAATTCTTCGGTGCTCAGCCTTCTTTATGGTCCAAGTCATACATGACTACTGGAAAAACTATAGCTTTGACTATATGGACCTTTGTTGGCAAAGTGATGTGTCTGCTTTTTAATATGCTATCTAGGTTTGTCATAGCTTTTCTTTCAGGGAGCAAGCTTCTTTTAATTAATGTCTGCAATCACCATCCACAGTGATTTTGGAACCCAAGAAAATAAAATCTGCCACTCTTTCACCTTTTTCCCCATGTACTTGCCATGAAGTGATGGGACCAGATTGCCATGATTTTAGTTTTTTGAATGTTGAGTTTTAAGCCAACTTTTTCACTCTCCTCTGTCACCCTCATTAAGAGGCTCTTTAGTTCCTCTTCACTTTTTGCCATTAGAGTAGTATCATCTGCATATCTGAGGTTATTGATAACTCAGTTCCTATAACAATACTGTAAGGGAGATACTGTTCTTAATTTTGCAGATGAGGAAACAAGTACACATGGAAGTTGACTTGCTCAAGGTCACTCACAAGTGTGGGGTATATGGTAGAGTCAGGCTTGAACCCAGGTGGTCTGGACCTATATTTTGTGTTTTTAACAGCTATGCTATGGTCCTTCTCCATCTGACCTTCTCCAAAGTGTAATCAGTTTTTATATGTCTCACATGTCTCTCTTTCAGGGGGTAGGGAGATGTTCTGAATGAAAAGGTGGGTATGCTGGGAGCCTAATGGAGGCTTGAACTAGGGCTCAATTGTAAGGCTGTGGCTTTCAGATTTCAGAGTCCTGCTTGAGGAAGATCTGGAGAGTTTTGAGAGCTTCTGATGTTTTCTTCTCATTATACGTTCCGATGCACTACTTTTCCCCTTCTATAGAAATGATATTAAATCTCAACGTTATTATTTTGTAAATTATAAAATTACTGTGCAGTAATTTTTAGCATTCATTTGTATCATCAGTATCTTTATGTGACTTATTGTTTGGTGCTTGTCTTAATGATAGCAATTATTGGCATGCCTTTCAATGTCCAGCTGAATGTAGAAATCAGCACGCATCACAAATCTATGACTTTTTTTTTATTATTTTTTCTTTTTACAATGGCATGTGTTCAGTGAGAAGCAAATAGATAATACCAAAATACCAGAAGAAGAAAGATAACATCATCCAGAATTATATCATTCTGTGATAGGTGTACCAAAGAGATATCTATAGAGTTTTGCTTGTGAAAGACTATATTCAAGAATTTTATACCCAGCCAGCTTGTCTTTTATGTGTGAAAACAATTATATTCTCTGACGGGCAAAGCTTCAAAATCATCTGTGATAGTGGTTCTCTTAGGTAAGGTTTTGTCTCTGTTGAAAAGAGTGCATGAAGATAAATTCCAGGTGACCAAGAGATGGTTGATGGTGCAGTGAATGATCAAAAAAGGAAAACCAGAGTGTGAAAAAGGCTGGGGCAAACACTTAAACCAGTGAGTGTACATCTGCATCTGTTTGCATACATAGGTCATTATAAATAATAATTAAGGATTACATATAATAATAATAATTACATATATATAATTACATATATAATAATAATTAAGGATTATGTATATAATAATAATTAAAGATTACAAAATCTGTAACTGGATTTCTGTTTACAAGCTGAAAGCAAATCTAAAAAATCATTCTTAGAAGATATATAATACAATAGTTATTACGTGGTAATCTGTTCTATACCTCCAGATTGTATCATCAAAATCTGAGAAGGGAATTCTGGGAATAGGTAGGGGAGAAGGAATGAGAGGTAACAGAATGAGGAAAAGTGGGAGAGATTCAAGGTATTTGACTGGGATAATGTTAATCATGTATATTTGGTTTTTTTTTTAAAGCCTGAAAAATGAATGTTATACAAATATTTTGAGAAAATGTAAATTAGTAACATTTATCATTTTACATAATACTTGTCTTTCAAAAATTTACTTAAGTAACTTCATGGCTTTTTAGGTAGTTATACAGTTTGTGCATTTTTTTGTTTCTTTGTTTTTGAACCCAGTTCTCTCTGAGCTTGTTCTGCTGCAAGCCCAGTTCACTGTGTGTTTCTCTAAGTAACCTCTAGGTAGAGAAGCATATTGTTCTGTCTGCTTATGTCTGGGGTCTGACTGCCCAACTGGTACTAGAGATTAAAAGACAATTTTTTTCCCTATTTTTTAATTTGAAAGTTATAGACATCACATTGAAGCTAGAAGTCTTCATGTGTGTACGTGTCACTTCAAGGAAGTAAAGTAAACAGATTGGAATTTATAAAAATATGTTCTCTAATTCTGATTGAATTTATACTTAATACTTCTTGAATATTGTTTTCTTACAACTTGGGGGTCACTGGCACTGATACAGCTTCATTTAGAAATGTTGATGTTGCAGTTTGCTGATATTGTGTGCGTGTGTGTGTGTGTGTGTGTGTGTGGTGCGTGCAGGGAGGCCCAGGAAACGTTCATGAATCAAATGTTCAGATGAGGACAGATAGGAATTCCTCCACTAGTAGGCTTGTTGCAGGAAGGCTAATCAACACTTCAGCAAGGAAGTTAGCAGCCTTCCTCCCACCCTGACTGCTGCTTCTCTGGTGGTGGCAAGGTTGTCGAGCCTCATTACTGGAAAGTTCATCCTGTTAGATTCCCACTTAAAGCAGGAGGATGTGTTAGGAAATAGCTCAGACTCTGTGACCATTCTGACATAGGCAGTGACATACGAAGTGTTGATCAAGGAGTTTTATTTATAGTTTTGTTAGAAAATGTGAAAATTAATAACTAAGCAACCACATGTGCATACTACTGGATTAGATTTAGTGTATTTGCTAAGTTGCTTCTGTCATGTCTGACTTTTTGTGATCCTATGGACTGTAGCCTGCAAGGTCCTCTGTCCATGGGATTCCCCAGGAAAGAATACTGGAGTGGGTTGCCATTTCCTTCTCCAGAGGGTCTTCCCAACCCAGGGCTTGAACCTGCATCTCTTAGGTCTCCTGCATTGGCAGGCAGGTTCTTTACCACTAGCGCCACCTGGGAAGCCCTTTAGCATATTTAATCTTGACTTTATTGAAGTGAGGTTGGCATGAGTTTTAGGGTCAGAACAAAAGAAGAAACAATACCAGTGATGGGCACAGGCTTGAAATATAATGTATTATATATACTAGCTAGGTTATATGACATTCATAAATAAACTCAGAAATCTCAAGGAGTTAAGGCAAAAAAAGTAAGGCTTATTTCTTGCTTTCATAAAGTCTAGTGTGGGCTCGGGGAAGCTCTGGGCAGGATTCCTTCTGTCTTGTCAGGCTGCCATCTCAACAGGTGGCTTCCAGCATTATCAAGGCAGAGGACTAGAGACCAGTTCTTTCTTTGGTGTCTCAAAAGAAATAGGTCACTTCTGCACACATTTCAGTGGCTCTGCTTAATCACATGGCCCCATGTAACTACAGGGGAATTAGGGAGTGCAGGCCTGTGTGTCTAGGAAGGATAGCAAGCCTGGGTGTGGGTGAACCCTGCCTGCTTTTACTACACTCAGGAGGCCAGGCATATGGCTGGAGTGGAATCCAGGCAGTGTTCAGAGGCTGATGTTACAAATACTCAGCAGGGGATGCAGAATTCCTAGGGAATCAGGAAGGGATCCCACTTTCTTCTTTGCAACAATGACAGCCTGCACAGCCCTGGGATCACCTGCACACAAGGAGAGGGCACTGAACCCTGCCAACAGCTTTTGGCTATGGGTCAGCTTCAACTTGGATTGATAGGTGTTGAATCTAATAACTTCTTAATAGCTTTTTATTAAATGACTTGCCCTCTTCTGATACCTTGCTTGGCTCCTGGCCCTACCTTAGCAGGACAGTCTGCTATTCAGGTCTGGATTCCTTCTCCAGTCTGACCTGTCTTCCTAACGTCCTACATCCCCCTAGCCTTGGATTGGTGTTTCTGGTTCCAGGCCATCTCTCTGTGACACCCATAGCTGCCTGGCATGAGTGGTGAGGGTGTAGTGAGTCCTTATCAGCGTGTGTTCTCCAGACCTGCTGTACTGTACAGAAAGCTGATACAGGGCTCCTGTCAGTAGAGGGGGCCTTGTCGTTCTTCTCTGTTGAACTCATGGCTTTTTCATGTAGTGTGCTGGTTGAGAGTCATTTCGGGAGATAGAATGCCTGGGTCCAAACCTTGTCTCTATCACTAGTAAACAGTGAGACCCTGAGCAAGTGACTAAACTTCTCTGTGCTTCAGCTTCTTGTTTATTGGTATAATAATAATACCTAGCTTTAGGGTAGTAGTGATTAGGTAAGTTAATACATGAAAACCACTGGAACAGTACTGAATGAGTAGAAAATGATTAAAGAACATTAGCCATTGTCATCCTTTTTCAAGACTCAACTCAAATGTTCCTGAAACTTTCCTGATCTTGCTTCTTTTCTTGGTTTCCTCAGCCCTCTGCTCATGCCTCTTTTATAGCATTTATCATGTTATAATTTGTAATTATGTGTGTGCCCATTTTTCTCCCTGCAAGCCTGTGATTACTGAAGAGCAACACACTGCTCAGCCTTTACCCTAGTCCTTGACAGAGTATCTGATGTGCAAAAGAGATTAACAAGTGATTTCTGAACAAATGGGTAGATCCAGAGTTGTAGAAATTGGTAGAATTTACCAGTGCGCGATTTCCCTCTTTTTTTCCGGAGGAGAAGACATTTCCCAGCTGCCTGTGCCTCTAGAGGAATCTTGAAAATGAGTTCTGCACAATCTTCCATGAGCCAACTCGCTGTTCCCATCCAGTTGGTTGAAAGACAGAATTGGAGGATAGAAAGAGCCTAGATCCCTGAGCCATCACTTGGAAAAGAGGAACCTGGACATTTGAAATTGTGTCTGGCTTCTGAAATCTGATCCTGTTTGTTATGGCAGCTGGTGTACTTCAGTTCAGTTCAGTCGCCAGTCTTGTCTGACTCTTTGCGACCCCATGAATTGCAGCATGACAGGCCTCCCTGCCCATTACCAACTCCTGGAGTTCACCCAAACTCATGTCCATCGAGTCGGTGATGACATCCAGCCATCTCATCCTCTGTTGTTCCCTTCTCCTCCTGCCCCTAATCTCTCCCAGCATCAGAGTCTTTTCCAATGAGTCAACTCTTTGCATGAGGTGGCCAGAGTATTGGAGTTTTAGCTTTAGCATCAGTCCTTCCAAAGAACGCCCAGGACTGATCTCCTTTAGAATGGACTGGTTGGATCTCCTTGCAGTCCAAGGGACTCTCAAGAGTCTTCTCCAACACCACACTTCAAAAGCATCAGTTCTTCAGTGCTCAGCTTTCTTCACAGTCCAACTTTCACATCCATACATGACTACTGGAAAAACCATAGCCTTTACTAGACAGACCTTTGTTGGCAAAGTAATGTCTCTGCTTTTGAATATGCTATCTAGATTGGTCATAACTTTTCTTCCAAGGAGTAAGTGTCTTTTAATTTCATGGCTGCAGTCACCATCTACAGTGATTTTGGAGCCCCCCCAAATAAAGTCTGACACTGTTTCCCCATCTGTTTCCCATGAAGTGATGGGACCAGATGCTATGATCTTAGTTTTCTGAATATTGAGCTGTAAGCCAACTTTTTCACTCTCTTCTTTCACTTTCATTAAGAGTCTTTTTAGTTCCTCTTCACTTTCTGCCATAAGGGTGGTGTTATCTGCATATCTGAGGTTATTGATATTTCTCCTGTCAATCTTGATTCCAGCTTGTGCTTCTTCCAGCCCAGTGTTTCTTATGATGTACTCTGCATATAAGTTAAATAAGCAGGCTAACAATATACAGCCTTGACGTACTCCTTTTCCTATTAGGGACCAGTCTGTTGTTCCATGTCCCAAGATAATCACGATGGTGTGATCCACTCACCTAGAGCCAGACATCCTGGAATGTGAAGCCAAGTGGGCCTTAGAAAGCATCACTACGAACAAAGCTAGTGAGGTGATGGAATTCCAGTTGAGCTGTTTCAAATCCTAAAAGATGATGCTGTGAAAGTGGTGCACTCAATATGCCGCAAATCTGGAAAACTCAGCTGTAGCCACAGGACTGGAAAAGGTCAGTTTTCATTCCTATCCCAAAGAAAGACAATGCCAAAGAATGCTCAAACTACCGCACAATTGCACTCATCTCACATGCTAGTAAAGTAATACTCAAAATTCTCCAAGCCAGGCTTCAGCAGTACGTGAACTGTGAACTTCCAGATGTTTAAGCTGATTTTAGAAAGGGCACAGGAACCAGAGATCAAATTGCCAACATCCGTTGGATCATGGAAAAAGGAAGAGAATTCCAGAGAAACATCTATTTCTGCTTTATTGACTATGCCAAAGCTTTTGACTGTGTGGATCACAATAAACTGTGGAAAATTCTGAAAGAGATGGGAATACCAGACCATCTGACCTGCCTCTTGAGAAACCTATATGCAGGTCAGGAAGCAACAGTTAGAACTAGACATAGAACAACAGACTATTGTACTTACCTGCTGATAAAACAGGGATCTGGGTATGACAAAAATCTTGTAGATCTCATAGCATACCCCCTGAGTCCAGAATAGCATTTTGAACCAGTCCGTATATGAAAAGCAGAAATGTACTGCAGCAGCTGAACTCTTGGAAAGATTGGGAGGGATGGAATGGGAGAGGGGAGGATGAAGTGGGGGGAGCCAGCCTGTCCACCCTGTCCTCAGCAAGGGGCCAGTTTGAAGTCAAATGTGGATTTCTCTAAACCTCTGGTTCTCTGTAACCTTCCCTTCTTCAGTTGTGAGCAGCTGCTGAATGTGATTCCCCTCTTCCTGAAAAGTTACTTAGAGAAAAAGCTGACTTTCCTTTGACTACACAAAGCATCATCCTTGGAGACAATTACAGTTTTTTTTAGAGTTTTGGTTCTTTCATAGGTACCTATTGTCTTAATAAGTGGAACTGCTTGGAACACAAAAGCATTTATTTCCTCTTTTAGCTAATTTAATTTTATAGCCCCAGTGAAAAAATACTTTATGTCTTTACTTGTCTAATGTGATTTTAAGATAGTTTATTCTTGGATTCAATTTTGTTTTCATTTTCTAGAAAATCAATTTAATTCACAGAAGGTTCATTCATTTAATGGCTTTCCTTGCACATGGTTAATGCTTAAGCATTTGATCAGATATTCTTCTTAGCAGTATCGTCACGAGGCTCAACTAGAGAAGGTGTTAGATGGGGAAAGCATGTACATTTGGCAAAGCCTCTTTCATCCTGACTGATGGACAAGGCAAATAAGTTTGAATCGGTGAAATTGAACTGTGGAGTGTTTCTCAAAGAGTTCCTGTGTAATTTCAAGTTGTTCCAACTAAATTTTCACTAGTGAGGCTAATGAAGACTTTTGGGTTATTTCCTTCTACCTTTCTGGTATTTGGTGTGTATTTCTATACCTATCTTGTGAAATTCTCTTGGGTTCCTGAAAACTTTTTGCCCTTAAGTCTTAAACATTCCCTTTACACCTTTGCTTATTGTGTTATATAGCAGAAGCAGCAGCGGTAGGACTGTTAGTAAAAATAAATATTAGGTTGGTCATGTCTGTATAATTATAATTTCAGAATTAAAGGCTTTTACTTTTAAAGCTGGGTGGCAATTCACCATTGGGAAGAAGTTTCTTAACTTCTTTCTTGGGCATGTTATGAATACTGTAAGTAAAGGATTTAGGATCAGATTGTAGATATTTTTTGTTTATTTTTGGAAGGGAAAAGTGGCTTTTCTGAAGATGTCAGTCCTTTGCTGGAAAGTCAGTTCAGCGATGACTACAACAGAAGACTTAGCTTTTCAGTGTCCGACTCTTCAGGTTGAGGGCACCACTGTGGTACAGCACAGAACAGGCATATTCTAGAAGGCCATGATTTCTCTGAAGTGAACTTTAATGTTTGAAGAATGTATCTGACTGTGCAGGACAGTAAATGATGATCAGGTACAATGGAGTATGCCACTCTTGACCTTTTCTTTTTCATTATCAGTGTTACTTCAGGCTGGTTCTTAGTTGCCCATGGTGAAAAATGTAAACCTTGAGAAGCTTTATGGTGGGCTCATAGATTATGGTTTATAAGTAGAGTAACAACATCATTTGTCCTTCAAACTTGGACACTTCAGAGAGTGAAAAGACATGTTATTAATAGTTAAAGATTATGTCAATGATACAGGTAAATGGAGGCTTTTTCAGTCAGTTAGCCTCTGTCTCCCTCTCTCTCACACACACCCATGTGTGTGCTGAATGCAGAGACTATAAGACACTAGAGGAGGGCAGAGATACATAATAGAATTATCCTGGGTCTCTATAGAATTATCACAGATCCCCTGGCTTCCTAACTATCTGCTAGTTAGGAGCATCCATTTTGGGGTCTTTAGTGTACACAAGTACTCTTGCCTGGAAAATCCCATGGACAGAGGAGCCTGGTAGGCTGCAGTTCATGGGGTCACAAAGAGTCGGACATGACTGAGCGACTTCACTTTCACTTTTCGCTTTCATGCATTGGAGAAGGAAATGGCAACCCACTCTAGTGTTCTTGCCTGGAGAATCCCAGGGACGGGGGAACCTGGTGGGCTGCCATCTATGGGGTCACACAGAGTCGGACACGACTGAAGCAACTTAGCAGCAGCAGCAGCAGCAGCAGCGCACACAAAATAAAATGGTATTGTATTAGTCCCTGAGATTTTGGCATTTCTTATCACAGCTGCTCTTATCATATGCTCAGTTGCTCATTCATGTCTGATTCTTGTGACCCTGTGGACTGTAGCCTGCCAAACTCTTCTGTCCATGGGATTTCCCAGGTAAGAATACTGGAGTGGGTTGCCATTTCCTTCTCCAGGGCATCTTCCTGACCCAGGGATCGAACCTACATTTCCTATGTCTTCTGCATTGCAGGCAGATCCTTTACCACTGAGCCATCTGGGAAACCCAGCATTATCATAGCTAATGCTGAACACTTTATTTCAATGCAGTAAGCTACTATTGAGACTCTACTGTCTTTCCACTGGGGATACAAGATATATAAGGTCTGGTCACGGTTCTCAAGGAGCTTAGAGTCTAGGGGAAGTACAGATGTATATATTTCATGCTACTTAATATTTATGAATAGAAGGAAACGAATTTAATTTTGAACATGCTGATTTGAATGTCTGTAGAGTATTTGAATGGCATTACCCCATATGTAGACAGAGAAACTAAAGCTGGGAAGAGATCTGGTATCAAAGGTAAATTGGCTGAATTTGCCAGAGGTCCCTCTGGAAAGTAAGAGAGCCTTCACCCGTTTTCCTGAAGATGCTTTTCGATGTAGCTCTCCTGGGCCCTCTGAGAGCTCAGTCTGCTGCTGTCATCTCTTGGGTGTTGGCCTCATATTGAGAAAACAAAGGAAAAAGGAGCATCCCGTGTCTCTAGATCTCTGATGTAGTTTGCAAGTTACTCCTCTGTATGTGAGCTACTCCTATATTGGCCCTGAGGCGTTGGCAGGAGCGTTCTTGTGCCCATTCCATGTCCCCAGGCTTTGCCCCGCAGCGAGTAGGAGGGATGTCTTCTTAATTGGAAAAACTCAATTCTGGAGGGATTCAGCCTCTCCTCGGCATAACCGTGGGACCTTGGAACTCTCCTAAAGATTGTTTTGTTGCTGCTGGGGTCCCCTGAGGGCGTCTCATTTGAGCTCAGGTCTCACTTATTCTGCCACTAGGACCTCACTGTGCTGGTAGATCACTCCTGCCACATCCAGATTGACAGGGTTTCTCCCAGGGAGGGTGGAAGGACTGATGTGAAATCACCCTCCGCTACTGCCCTCATTCCTTCTGTCTGACCAGTGCTCCCAAACTCCATTTCCAGCAAAGAAGCACCTACATGCACCCAAGGCCTGCATGTGGAGAATTGGAGGGACAAGTGTTCCCCCCGACACTGGATGTGTCCAGATCTCAGTTATGAAGCTACCGTTTGCTGTTATATATACACACTCCTGTGTGCATGCTGTCACTAAGTTGTATCTAACTCTTTTTGACCCCGTGGACTGTAATCTACCAGGCTTCTTGTCCATTTAATTTCCCAGGCAAAAATACTGAAACAGGTTGCCATTTCCAATGCACCCAACCCAGGGATTGAACTTGTGTCTCCTGAATCTCCGCATTCCAGGTGGATTCTTTACTACTGAGCTGCCACAGAAACCCCATATACATGCACACGTGCACACAAATGTACACGGTGCAGGACTCAGATAAATGAACCTGTTCCAGCTGTCCATTTTTGATAAATTAGGATTTGGAATCCCGGACTTTTGACTCCGAGTCTAGTGTTCTTCCCTCTGCCTCATTCTGATTTAGAGGAAAATTTCTATGAAAAAGTTGGTCAAATCGGCAGCACCATCTGCTAGAAGCTTGAATCAGTGCCACAGTGAAAAGTCTGCTTTCTGCCTCATTCTCCAGGGCTTAGGGCGGCTGCCATGCCCAGCACTGGGAACCGTTGGGAGAGTTGGGTGAATAACAGGGGCTTTGTCATGGGAGCTCCCTGAAGTCTTCCGCTAGTGTGAGTGGTGTCAGTGTTTTCATTATTTTGGCTTGTGGTTTGTAACTTGTCATAAGAATTAGTTCCGGCTTAATTGAGGGCCTCATGTTGAAGTAAGAAGAGGAAGTGTTGTGGCCTCTCAAAATGCCTTTTATAAGATCCCAACACTTTGGTTCTCAGCAGATACAGCTGGAAACAGTAGCACGTGGGAAGGAACGAGCCGCCAAATGTTCCGAGTCCAGTGCGCTCTTGGCCTCTGAGTGTGGCACTTGCATATAGATTCTTGGGAAGTAGGAACAGACACATTTTTCTTGTCTTTCTTTCTTTTTAAAAATCTCTTTGTTTTAGGGATTGTACTGCCTGAAAGCAAGAGGCGCTCTGACTAGTGTGATGTATATCATTCCTACCTCCCTTGGAAACAGGCATCCAATCCTCAAGCTGATTCTCAGCTCTGCTCTGGACCTTTGAAAAGTTTCTTTTATCACATCATACCAACTTTGTGTCTATTTTCTCTTTTCTGTGGTAGTTGGAGGCACCAGTTGATACTCAAGGTTAACAGATTAAAGTGTGATAGAGTGTGATAAAGTTCCCTGAAAACATTCTCACATTTTTTCAGGGGCTTTTACTATCTCAATGAAGAATCCTCCCTTTCTTCTGGTTTCCTGGGCAGAATCTCTAGTTTTAGTGAGCAGATGAATCACCTGGAGAGCTTGTGATATGAAGATTCCTTGGCCTGCCCCCAGAGATTCTGGCCCATATGTAGGTGAGGCCTTTTATGATGCCATGGTTCCACATGAGCAGTAGTAGATGTCACAGATCTGTCTTAGTACCCTCCCACCATGCCTGAAAGTCTCCTCATTAATTTCTGCAACAAACATGCATTGGGTACTTGCTGTTTGGAAGACGCTAGACTTGGGCCAGGATCCGTGGCCTCCCCAAGCCTATACTCGATTGTAGTGGAAGAATTGAGACACGCACATAATTAACAATAGAAGGCAGTATAGGCATGAGGGAGCTGGTTAATGAGAGCTAGGTGAAGGAAAACTCTAGGGAGGTGCTACTCAGAGTGGACCAGCAGCCTCAGCATTACCTGGAAGCTGGTTAGAGATGTACCTTCTCAGCTCCCACTCCAGAGCCTTCTGCCTCTGAAAGTGAAAGTGGCTCAGTCATGTCTAACTCCTTGAGGCCCCATGGACTATACAGTCCATGGAGTTCTCCAGGCCAGAATACTGGAGTGGGTAGCCATTCCCTTCTCCAGGGGATCTTCCCAATCCAGAGATGGAACCCAGGTCTCCTGCATTGCAGGCAGATTCTTTACCAGCTGAGCCACAAGGGAAGCCCAAGAATACTGGAGTGGGTAGCCTGTCCCTTCTCCAGCGGATTTTCCCTACTTAGGGATCGAACTAGGGTCTCCTGTATTGCAGGCGGATTCTTTACCAACTGAGCTATTGCCTCTGGGAGTCAGTTAATCTGTGAGCACCTTTTGTCCTTTGCATGTAGCTCAGGTTCTCTCTCTTTCTGCCCTGGGCACTGATAGGGCTTGGCTTAGTGGTAGCGGTAGTAGAAAGAAGAGTGGAACATGACATTTGCCCATAATTTCACTATCCAGAGATGGCTGCTTGTGTTAATTAATGTATATCTTTTCAGACCTATTTCCAAGCAATGTGGATATATATATAATGAAAAAAGTGTATAAACAAATTTATTATATTGTAATACTAGGCTTTCCTGGTGGCTCAGACAATAAAGCGTCTGCCTCCAATGAGGGGGACCTGGGTTCGATCCCTGATTCAGGAAGATCGTCTGGAGAAGGAAATGGCAACCCACTGCAGTACTCTTGCCTGGAAAATCCCATGGATGGAGGAGCCTGGTAGGCTACAGTCCATGGGGTCACAAGGAGTTGGACATGACTGACTGACTTCTCTGATATTAGCTTTAAATTCTCTTTTCCCCTACTTAACTGTAATGGTGGACTATTTTTCCATGTAAGTAAAAATATTTTCTCTGCATTAATTTTAATAACAGTATAACATTTCTTTGTAGGGATATACAATAAATCATCAACTATTCCTTACAGTGCAAGTTTTTCCAAATTTTTGGAATTACTAGGTATCTTTTAGAAGAATGTCTTTGTATATACACCTCTGTGCATATCTGAAACAGCTTTACTGAGCTTAATTAAGTAGGTTCTTTCTTTGCATTGTGTTCTTCAGATGTAATTCAAAAAACATTTATGTCAGAGGGCCTGGTATAAGAGATGAAGCTTCCCATTTAATAAGTGCTATTAATAACACCTCCAGTCTTTCATTTGATAATCAAAAGAACATGAAGATAGAATCAGTTGTGCTGAAGTATTTTTATTTTGCTTAATTAATGGACATTGGTAAAAGACCCTATCAATTATCACAGGATGAAAAATGCTCTAGCAAATCTAAGTGGTAAGACAGGACCCTTGTGTGTGTATTTCTCAGATTGTTGCTCAAACACATCTTGGATCTTTGGAAACTAAAGTGAGTTTCTAAAGTAAGTGGAAGATGAGCTTATACAACTCTGATTTTAATAGAAATCTATCCACAGTATCAGCAGATTCATTAAAAGTCTGCTGGTGGTGATGTTAAGAAGGCTGGCAGATTTTCAATTCAGATTGACACTATTCAAGACAGAGGCATAACTGATGTTTATTCAAGAATCCTAAGACATGTCACAGATTCTGTGGAGAACATCTGATATCTGTAGAGAGCTCGAAGTAAAGTCCTGGGAAAAATATGTTCCAGACGGTTACAGATGTTCTCATATCAAATCATATTTCTCCAAGAAGTTATGTACCGTATTCAGCTGATGGCACAGCCAATGTGAAGGGACAGTTTAAGGTTTTCTTCCTGTTAAAAATAATTGATTCTATCAGTGTTATGGATAGTGTTAGTCACATATTTTGAGTCTTGCAATGGTGGATTTAGAAGGTGTCTGAACCACCAGTTAATCCAGCAAAAAATTCAGTCACTTGAGTCCATTTAGAACAATTTGCATGCTGAAGCTTGTAGAAACTCCCAGAATATTAACTGAATGTTTTACTAAATTAAGTACATTTTATAGGTCCTCAGGTATCACACCAGTGCATACATGATCATTTCAGATGTTGGCTTTGTGGCATTAGACATGGTGGAGGGTTAAAAGGAGGGCTTTAAGAAGTGTTGAAAGGGCTTTGTCATTCCCTTGTGGGAACTAATAGAAATGTAGGAGAACATATTCCCACACTGAAGATTGCTGTAAACACCAAGCCAACAGCAAGGAGACTGTCATGGAGGCTTGAAGCTGTATGTACAGCTCATTGTTTCTGAACATTTTTAGAGTGCTTTGTCTGCATAAAAATTTGACTTGAAAATACCACAGTTCAGAATATGGCTTCTAAAGCCATCAAAATAAGACAATATCAAGAAGATGGAAGGATTTTAAAATATTTTATAAATAAAAGGAACTCTCAGAACCAAATATGGAATATTGACATTTTTCTGGAAGATTCTTTACCTCAACTGTTTGTATGTGATTTGAGGGTGAATTGAGAAAATAAGTTGCCATTCAATAACATTTTAAGGGTATTGACATAATCTCAATGTGTTCCCACTTGCTTTCTGTTTTACTAAAGCAACTCACATAGCAAAAGTATTTTTAATCTGCTGAAATAATTTATTTGAAGATCTGAAACACCCACTTTGCAGAGCAGGGCTTAATTGAGTGTTGGGAAATGTAAAGAATTATCAGTGTTTTGTGTGGCCTAGGCTATGATACAGAGAAGGCAATGGCAGCCCACTCCAGTACTTCTGCCTGGAAAATCCCATGGACAGAGGAGCCTGGGGGGCTGCAGTCCATGGGGTCGCTAAGAGTCGGACACGATTGAGCGACTTCACTTTTACTTTTCACTTTCATGCATTGGAGGAGGAAATGGCAACCCACTCCAGTGTTCTTGCCTGGAGAATCCCAGGGATAGGGGAGCCTGGTGGCTGCCGTCTATGGGGTTGCACAGAGTTGGACACGACTGAAGCAACTTAGCAGCAGCAGCAGCAGCAGGCTATGATAAACTGATATGTTTACCCCATGCTTATGCTGGTGAATGAACAGTGGCATAAAGAGTTGGGAAAAGGGGACAAGGAGGTGGCTAAAACTTGGGGCTAGGGTAATCCACTGTCCAGGTTTCCCAGGATCTAGGGGTCTTGTTGGGTGTAGGGCTTTCCGTGCTAAAACCAGTAATCTCCCTGGGGATCACCAAGACCGACCTTGTGGGAATGGACCTATCTCTCTGCCTTATCTTTTATAACCTTTTCCCCCTTCAAGTTTATTCCTGAGAGCAATTTCAGCAAGATTTCGCATGGATATCAATGTGGGGGACAGGTACACACATGTACCTGGGCACAAAAAATGTGCCTGTATTTCCTTCTCACCCCTCTGCCCCGAAACACACACATACATACACACACACACAGTAATTGTGTTTCTCAGTTTCTGCCTTCAGCACCCGTGTTAAGAACCACAGAGAAACAGAGGTGCTCAAAGGAAGAATCTTACAATAAGGACTTACTCTGTACAAAGCACTCCAGTGAGTGTTGAGGACACCTGGGATGATGTGATACAGAGATGAAAGTGAAGTCACTCAGTCATGTCTGACTCTCTGTGACACTGTGGATTATACATTCCATGGAATTCTCCATTCAATAGCCTTTCCCTTCTCCAGAGGAATCTTCCCAATTCAGGGATCGAACCCAGGTCTCCCGCATTGCAGGCAGATTCTTTACTGTCTGAGCCACCAGGGAAGCCTGTGATACAGAGATGAGGAGACCAAATCCTGCCTTCTAGGAGTTTGTCCTATGTTCAGAAAACTGAAACACAGCGGCAAACAGTTCCATCAATAGAAAGAATGTGATAAATGCCTTAAGAGAGATATTGACAAAGTTCTATAGGATTTCAGAGGCATTGGCTTTTAAGTCTCATAGGCAGGTGGTATTTGTATTGAGTCTTAAAGGAAGAGTAGGGTCGTGATAGTCAAAGGTGGGGGAGGCAGACTGTTCAAGAAATACTCCTCACCTTTTAGTCACTTGTTTTCTAAGTGGGAGACAGAACAGTAAATTTTATGGCCATGGGAGTTCATGAAAAGGGAAGAATTAGTCTAATCTATGTAGATAGGGAGGGAAGGTATACTGGGGGACCTGGAAGGAGGACTAGGTTTAAAATGAGCAGAGGTGATCAGGAGGACATCCAGGTAGTATCTTGGGGCCTAAGTAGACTAAGCCAGAGGCAGAAGTGAACACTTCCATGTTTTCTAACACTGCAAGACACTTGTGGTGTGGCATGTGGGTATGGGAGTGTGCAGAATTGGACTAAAAGGATGACCCAGATAACTCGAGAAGGCCTGGCTGGTGGGGGTGGAGTGAGAGCTTGGCTTAGAAAAATAAGGGCACTAGGAAATGGAAAGGACTTCTTTGGGGTGGTTGGGTGACATTTTAAAAGTACTAGTTTAGAAAGTTTCTTGGGTCAGTTGTGTGCAAGATGGCTCAGAAGGGTGAAGGGAGAGGAGACCCTCTTTGAGGGCCCTTTCAGAAATCCCAGCATGAACGAGTGAAATGGACTGGCTGGGGTCAGCAGGATGGAGAGGTGGGGGGAGTCTGGTGGTGTTTTCAAGGAGGATATGACAAACGGATTTGGTGACAAATTGTGTAAAGGGGATCAAAGAAGAGTCAATTTACTTAAATCTTTAAAGTAAAGGTTTTTCCGCGATGATCTGTAACATTCCTTTCTGCTCTGAGAATTCATGACTTCCAGGTTTTTAGACTTAGCAAGTGGAAAAATGCCAGTACTTTCCTTCCTCCTTTTCCATAATTCAACACCTTTTATTCAGTGACAGTTACTGTAGGGAGTAAGGATGTGGCTCCATCTCTGGAATACTTTTTGGTTTAATAGAACTTTTAAACAGGTAATTCTAATGTGACCTGACAGGCGCTGTTGTGGAGGTGTGGTCACAGGACTAGGAGAAAACTGAGGAGGTGCAGCCAGCTGTGTCTGCAAGTGGAGACAAGTTGATATCCGAGCGAAGTAGTAAGGGATGATCAGGAATTCGTTAAGCTAGATAGGTAGGGTGGAAAGAAAAAACACAAAGTGAGTAAGAGGCTGATTCATGACTCTGCCCGGGACTGGTGTGGCTGGAACTTAGAATGGATTGGAGCGGGAGGAGAGAGGAGGGAATTAGGTGATTTAGCAGGAAAGTTAGGTTGTGGTTAAGTGAAGAAGGATCTTATTCCATGAAAGGAATTTGGACTTGATCCTGGTCTCGTTCTGAGTTCCTAGAGATTTTTAAGGGAGGTAGAGAACGATCTGTGTTTGGGGAGTTGGGGAGGCTGGAGACAGGGAGTCCTACTGGAAGCTGTTGTAGTCCAGGCAAGAGATGATGCACAAATGTGGTGTTTGTGAAGTATTTGGGGGAAGTTGAGTCTCACTCTGAAAGTTCTGAGATGGCAAGGCATGTATTTATGGATTCATTCTTCCCCCTTACACTTAAATGTGTCTTAACTTTGCCAGTCTTAACTTTGTCCTAGAAAGAGAGGGTAAGAAGAGAAACAAAAAACATCTGTGGCCACGTTCAGCTCATTGCTCTGGTTCTCGCCTTTTTTTTTTTTTTTCTTCATCCCAGTACTCATAGGGACGTGACATACACCTGTGGGAATGAGGATGGTAGCACATGAGAAAGGAACTGCGGTGTGGAAGAGGGAGTGTGCCCTCAGTGGAGAAATGGCAGATGTGGAAGGTGAGGGAGAGACTGTTTCATTTAGGAGATTTTCAGTTTCAAGTAACAGAATACCCTACTCTAGAGTGGCTGGAAAAGTAATGATGCTTTTTTATGATGGATGACAAGAAATCCAGGACTAGCCAACTCAGTGACTCAGTGACATCACTGGGAACCCAGAATCTTTATGCCCTACTACTCTGCCGTCCTTAGCAAGTTCCCCCTAAGCTATCTCTACTCATGGTCACAGGATGACTGTTACAGTTCCAGGCATCACATATAGAGGTAACTATGGTAAACAAAGACGAATTCTTTCTTCTTTGTGCATCTTTTTTTTTTTTTTTAAGGTAGAAGAATCCAATCCCAGAAACCCTTAGCAGACTTCTCATGCCTCAGTGGCCAGGAGTGGGTTGGAGGCCAACTCTTGAATCAACCATGCTGCTGCTAGGTCACTTCAGTCGTGTCTGACTCTGTGCGACCCCATAGACAGAAGCCCACCAGGCTCCCCCGTCCCTGGGATTCTCCAGGCAAGAACACTGGAGGGGGTTGCCATTTCCTTCTCCAATGCATGAAAGTGAAAAGTGAAAGTGAAGTCACTCAGTCGTGTCCGACCCTCAGTGACCCCATGGACTGCAGCCTTCCAGGCTCCTCCGTCCATGGGATTTTCCAGGCAAGAGTACTGGAGTGGGGTGCCATTGCCTTCTCCATGAATCAACCATAGTCACCAGCAAAGATAATAGAGGAGTAGGAGACATTGGAAACAAAATTATGGCTGAAAGCAGAGAGGAAAGTGCAGATGCTTCTTGAGTAGGCAGGTAGTCCTGCTTAAAAGTGCTGGCTTTGGGAAAGAATCTCTTAGTTTCTGGAAATAAGAGCCTCATGTTGCAGATAAGTAATTAGAACTGGAGATAAAGATTTGAAAGATACTTGAAGAAAATAGAGATTTTAATCATCTGACATATGTTTTGTGCTTTACCCATCTTAACTCTCAGAATAATAAGCAGGTCATTTTGCTGAGGAAACCGAGGCTCAGAGAGGTTGAGGAACCTGGCAATATTGCACAGCTGCTAAGTGGCAAGAGCTGGCATTGTTTGTGTCCATTATGGAGAATTTTGAACATGACCAGAAGTAGACAGAATGGCATAAAAAATGCCCTTAGTACCTGCACTTAGCTCCAACCAACTAAACAGCCTCTTGCTAATCTTCCACTCACCTCCATCAATTATTTTGAAATAAATTCTACACCATTCATATCACTTCATCCATAAATATTTCAGTATGAATCTCCACAATGTAAGTTCCATTTTCTTTTGAAATTAATTATAATACCATTGTATCTAAAATATTTAACAATCCTTCTTTAATATCATTAAATATTCAGGTAGTGTTTAATTTTCCAATTATCTCAATAGTATGATTTTTTTTTTTTTTTTTTTTACAATTTGTTTGAATGAAGATTCAAATAAGGTCCACAAATTGCAATTTGTTATATTTTAATTCGGAGAAGGCAATGACACCCCACTCCAGTAATCTTGCCTGGAAAATCCACGGATGGAGGAGCCTGGTAGGTTCCAGTCCATGGGGTCGCTGAGAGTCAGACATGACTGAGCGACTTCCCTTTCACTTTTCACTTTCATACATTGGAGAAGGAAATGGCAACCAACTCCAGTGTTCTTGCCTGGAGAATCCCAGGGATGAGGAAGCCTGGTGGGCTGCTGTGCACAGAGTCAGACATGACTGAAGCGACTTAGCAGCAGCAGCATGTTTTAGTTTTTGTTTAAATCTAAGTTCTCCCTCCATCTTATTTTTTCTCGTTGCAGTTGATCTCTCGAACAAGTCATTTAACTGTGGAGTCTTTTCTAACCTGGATCTTGCTAGATGCATCTCCATGTTGTTGGTTTGACATGTTGCTTTGTATTTTCTGTAATTGGGGTTGGATTCACAGGATTGGTCCAATTAGATATGATTTTATTTTTGGTAAGAATACTTCATAACTGGGTCTTGTACTCTTCCACTACAAGATTCTCTTTCTCTTTGTGATGTAGCAGCCAATGATGCTCAATGCATGAATACTTTCATTCCTAGAGGTCACACAGTGGTGATTTTATAGGACTGTTGTGGACTGAATGTGTCCTCTGAAAGTTCAGATGTTGAAATCCCAACCCATCAATATGATGGTATTAGGAGGTGGGGCTTTCGGGAGGTGATCAGCCCATGAGAGTGGAGCTCTCATGAATGAGATAAGTGCTGTTATAAAAGATGTCCTAGAAAGCTCTCTTGCCTTTTTTCCTTCTGCCATGTGAGGACACAGCTGTCTGTGGACCACGAAGGAAGGCTTTCACCAGAATCTGACCGTGTTGGCACTGCGATCTCAGACTTTCAGCCTCTAGAATGTGAGAAGTAAGTTTGTTTATAAACCACCCAGTCTTCGATATTCTGTTATAGTGACTTGAATGGACTAAAGTACATCCTTCTTCAAGTATTTGCTGGAAGAACTGAGATTTAAAAGTCTATTTGATTCAAACAGGTGCCACTGTTAGTAGAGAGATGAAGTGACACACCAGGGGAGGAGCGTGGCCCGGGGGCAGGGAAGGATAACTTCAGAGCATTTGAGACAGTACAAAAACCTGGAGAAGAAGATTGTCTGGTCTGTTTATATCCACTAGTTAGCTAGTTGCAAATGCATGACCTACTTGGATTGTTGAGTACTGTGCATCAAGCCCACTGGCTATATCATGGTGGAACCCTGAAACATAGAATGATTTATGACATTTTCGTGTGCTGTGCTTGAAGAGTATCTTTCCCTTCAAGTCTTCCAGTCAGATTGAGGGACAGAGGGCACACAAATGATGATGGTCTAGCCCACCTGGAGTGTGATGAAATAATAGAAGGCATCACACAAGGAACAGGAAACTTTGGAGCCCGAGAGCATTTCCATGGAATCAACACAGTTTATTTCACAGCCACAAAAATAAAAAGCCTCTAGCTTGAATTGTGAACCTTGGAAGGAAATAGAAAACTCACACCAAGGAAGAGATGGGGCTGGTGAAATGTACATTAAGACAAAGTAGCAGAAACATATATGGTTATAAATGAATTCCAGTTCTATTGTACTAAGTCAGGGTTTCGTAAAGGTAATAGCACAGGGACTGAAGGAGGTGAGCAGGCTTTCTGCCGAAACTGAGGCACATGTGGAAGGTTCCCTAGAGAGGAGCAGTTGAGGGAGGAGAGGGAACACTGGGGATAGAGTCTGGAGTGGCACTGCTCCAGAGCCTGATGTCAGAGTGAAGAAGCATCTGCTCTACCAATAGATGAAAACAAATTTTGGAATTATATTTTTGAAAATGCACTTCTGAAAAAGAGTGTTTTTGCCCATAATGTTGAAAATCTGTTTGACTTCTTTGTTATACTTATTGTCCACTCTTTTTTTTTTTCCTGAAAGATAAGGTCTTTTTTTTCCCCTCTTCAATTTTATTGAGATATAATTGCAGGAGGCCTGGCGTGCTGCAGTCCATGGGGTCGCAAAGAGTTGGACATGACTGAGCAACTGAACTGAACTGAATTGGACTGAATTGCATATAGCACTGTATTAAGTTTAAGGTATAAATGGCAACCCATTCTAGTATTCTTGCCTGGAGAATCCCAGGGACAGAGGCGCCTGGTGGGCTGCCGTCTATGGGGTCACACAGAGTCGGACACGACTGAAGCGGCTTAGCAGCAGCAGCATACAGCATGGTGGTTTGACTTACATATATCATGATTACCATCGTAAGTTTAGTGAATATCCATCATCTCATGTGTATACAAATTAAAAAAATTTATTCTTGTGATGAAAACTGTTAGGATTTACTCTCTTAACAGTATTCGTGTATGACACACAGCAGTTTTAATTACATTAATCATGTCCCTTACATTTCTAGTATGTACATATAACTGGACATTTGTGTCTTTTGACACAATTCCCTCTCCCCCTAACCCCTGCTGCTTGGTACCACAAATCTGTCTTTTTTTCTATGAGTCTGTTTGTTTTTGAAGTATCATTGACCCACAATACTGTGTTAGTTCCTGGTACACAACATAGTTATCCAATAATTCTGTATAACATTCGGAAAACTAAGATCATGGCATCTAGTCCCATCACTTCATGGCAAATAGATGGGGAAACAGTGGAACCAGTGGCTGACTTTATTTTTTTGGAGCTCCAAAATCACAACAGATGGTGACTACAACCATGAAATTAAAAGACGCTTACTCCTTGGAAGGAAAATTATGACCAACCTCTACAGCATATTAAAAAGCAGAGACATTACTTTGCCAACAAAGATCTGTCTAGTCAAGGCTATGGTTTTTCCAGTGGTCATGTATAGATGTGAAAGTTGGACTGTAAAGAAAGCTGAGTGTCAAAAAATTGATGCTTTTGAAGTGTGGTGTTGGAAAAGACTCTTGAGAGCCCCTTGGACTGCAGGGAGATCCAACTAGTCCATCCTAAAGGAGATCAGTCCTGGGTGTTCATTGGAAGGACTGATACTGAGGCTGAAACTCCAATACTTTGGCCATCTGATGCAAAGAGCTGACTTATTTGAAAAGACTCTGCTGCTGGGAAAGATTGATGGCAGGAGAGGGGGACGACAGAGGATGAGATGGTTGGATGGCGTCACCAACTCAATGGACATGAGTTTGTGTAAACTCCGGGAGTTGGTGATGGACAGGGAGGCCTGGCGTGAGGCTGTCCATGGGGTCGCAAAGAGTCTGAAACGATTGAGCGACTACTGAACTGAACTGAACTGAACTGATACATTATAAAATGATCACCACTGAAGTCCACTCTTGTTATTTGTGGTAGTTATGTTTCATAAAGTCACCATGAACACTGAATTAGCAAATCCTGAATCACTGTTTTTAAGGGAAAACACAGGGTTAGGTTCCTGTGAGCCTCTATTACAACCCGTTAATATGTAACCTTGTCTTATATGTATTTCTGTTTAAAGACCACGCATTTAATATACATTGTTGCTTTGTTAACAGGGGCTCAAGGCACCACAATTCATGCCTGAGTGAAGCTTCTCTAACTTGTTTATTTTCTCCATAAGGCTTGTCACAGCCTTCTATGCTCAGGAACACTAGATTCCACTTTGGTACTATGCTTGGCAGGCATTTCCAGCAGAAAAATCACCAATAAAAGCTAAAAGGTAAATTAAAAAGTGGCACTTAACAGAAACTACAGAAAGACATTTGTTTGCAGTATGAGAGCTGAAACGGGAGGCAGAGTGTCACCCTCCGTAACTCTGCTGGGATGTGAGTGTCGCGTGGCTTGGATTTTTTGTTCTGCATGTGTTCACTAATGACCATGAGTGAGTATCGATGTGAGGGTTACAAACACATTTTGGTGAGTAGGTGAGTTTGCAACTATAGAATCTTTTCATGACGATTGACTATAATTTGAAAACCAGTGTTGAAAGATAATCTTGGGGTGATGGGTGGTGTGCAGAATTGCCACAAGTTTTCAGGAATTTTCTAGCACATTCAAGACTTATCACCCAGCAGCTTCATGTGCAGATCCCATTGGTGAAGGCCTGCCTTCGTGTTGGAAGGGAAAGAAGGGGAAGCGAGAAAGTGTGGCCCCCAGAGAAGTAAGGAGAAAATGACGGTGTGGTGTCAGGCCCCAAGAAGAATCCAGGAAGTGGGGGGTGCGACAGTAATGGGAGAATTCCCTGGAATCAAGGCGATTGAGTATGAAGACCTGGGACGGAGATGAGGAAAAAGGAGCAGGAAGAATGAGGCCACCGTGAATGGTAGAACCACCTTGTGATTTGCGTCAGTGCAGTAAAAGCTCAGACAGAGGGCTCTGCAGCAGAGGGCTGCTATTCCTCTTTTCTGCTTAGCGCCCTGTGGATGTTTTACTTCTCAACCAGTTGTGCTGTGCTCCTCGGGCTGCAGGAGAGGGGAGGACAGCAGTGGGTTCCTGTTTCCCTGTATCGGGCCACATCAGGGGTGTCTCGGGTAGAGGCCTCATGCCACGGGACTTTCCTGCAGATGATTTAAGGAAGATGCAGGACTGGTTTTCACTTGCAGAGAGAACATTAAAGCTAGAGATTTGATCCTTTGCGAGGTCTTTGAACTTATAAACACAGACGCATATGTGTCAAGAATGGAAACTGGCAAAGACTGTATTCCCTAGTTTGAACTTAATTGCTTTTGGTATGTACTTGAAAAGATAAAATATCCCAGGACGTTTAACTTTAGAAAGTTGTTCTGTTGCGCTGCACAGTGAGTGATTTTCACAAGGTTTTGGCTGAGATATTCAGTATCAATATGCGGGAATGGTTTCAATATGTGGTAGGCCAATAAAAACAAAGTCACTGTGACCTACGCTTTGCAGATCTGAGAGGGACAGAGGAGCAAGTAGCGATAATGAATTCCAGTTTGGAGGGAAATACTGAAACTATGCAGCCACACATCTCTGTCGTCTGTCCTGCTCTGAGTGTCCTCTTAGGGAGGGGGGCATAATGCTCCCCCGGTGGCTTCTGAGGGGCATTGCCATGATGTGGTTAATGACGAGGGCTGAGAGTTGGCCCTGCGGAGAGGGGGAGTCCTGGTTCCAGCTGGAATCACGGAACCGATAGAATTTGCCACTGGGTTTGGAAAACTCCTGTGAGCAGTGAGCCTCACTGAGAGGAAACAGCACCTCCGTCCGTCCCTCCCTGCCTTCCTCTGCTGCTGCTTCCGCTGGCAGGAGTGTTGCCGAAAGCCTTTGACCCACTCCCCTGCTTCCAGGGTATTAGATCCAGTTACTGGGTGGGGATGGGTTAATACAGCAGTCTTCCCTTCTTTTTTGCCTGGTGGGGGTGGGGAGATGGCTTTCCTTCCTGTGTTAGTGAAATGTGTGTGGGGGGCAGAGAATAGGGTAAGAAATGATGGTGGGGTTTCTGGAAACCTATCCACCATGCCCCAGTAGTGCTCAAAATATGGACACTATTTTTATTTCAATATATTTAATTGACATATAACATGAGTTTCAGGTATATAACATAGTGATTTGATATTTGTTCATATTGTAAAATGATCACATAAGTCTAGTTCACTTACGATCATGGAGACCCTTTTTTTGTAATTGATACTATCTTGTCCTGAAGCGCATGTTTATAGAGAATCACCAAAAAAAGTAAAATTTTCCCATTTATGTGAAATTGAATTCTTCTACTTTGAAACAGTATTTTCTGGGTAGGCTCAGAGTCTTTGGGCTTCTGCTTTTTCTTTGAGGCTTCCTCCCTCTCTTAGTCCCTCTTCTTCCTCTCCCTGAGTGACATCTGGGCAAAGGAAAAGGCTTATATAACATTTTGTCAACATTGAGGGAAGGATGTGTTGTACATGCGTTGACCTTCTCTGCTGGCTTCTGTTGACCTCCCTTCAAGGTGCTGCTCATTGTACCTCTCTTTGGGAGTTAGTTTCTGCTTAGTAGCAGATTGTCAGTGGTAGGTGGCTTTGGTTGGTGTGTCTTAGGATGGTGTGACTGGGTCTAAGCAGGACATGGCAATATGCCTAGGGTTAGTATCCTCCACTTGGCCTCTCACTGCTACAGACTCTCCGAGGCTTAGCCAGGAGCTCCCATCAGAACTGGCTTTAGGTAGATTAGTTTTTAGCTTTTGCTCTAGGATTTTCTTGCCATATATCAGGCACCCTTTACCAAATACTTTCTTAATTCTCAGCTACCTTCTCCCATGTCCACCACTAGGCTCCTGGGGTACTTCTAGACATCCCATGTTAGGTGTAGACTGTGTGGAAATTAGAATGTTAACTCCGGCCCATCTATGTGGGCATTTCCCTCAGCTGATGATATTCTTCTGCTTCTGAACTGCATGGACTCTGTTTGTGTATGTGTGTGTGTGTGTGTGTGTATGTGTATACCAGTGGAGGGAGGGAGAAATTAAAGCACCAGCCTACATTTTTTTTTTTTTTTGCATTTCCCTCTTTATAGGAAAGGCTCTTGTAAAGGATACAGATGAACAGCTAGATGAGAGGTGCGCGGGGCAGGGTTTGTGGGGAAGGGTGTGGCGCTTCCTTTGCTCTCCTGGTGCACCACCCTCCAGGTGGCACCAATCTGGAAGCTCTGAAGCTCACCATTTAGGAGTCTCATGGAAGATTTCTTGCGGTATGATTGATTATTGATATTCTCCTAAATATTTTTGGATTTGCCTATCTATCTGGAATTTTTGCCATCCCACTCTCCCGCGTCTTCCAGGGCCAGCCCTCAGTAGGTGAGGAGTTGTGGGGCAAGTCCGCTTGCTGCTGCTTTCTGGCAGGCATTGCTTTACATCCTGTTAGTGTGCTGTCTACACTGTGGTGCATGCAGCAAGCTTCATGCTGGGCCCCTGAACTTTGTTCTTAATGTACACAAAGATGAGTTTTGAATAGAAATAATATTTTTTTCTCTTTTGACAAAACTGACCTCTAAGATAGTAGTTTCGCTCTAGTAGTTTCTCTTCAATAGTATCTTTCTCTTCTTAAGAAATCTAATATAAAATACAGCCAAAAAAAAAAGAGGATTTCTTGGCTCAAGGTTTTGTCTCCTCTTAAACAACAAAGGACTTTGATTCAGTGGGTAGAGAGCTGTGGGGCAACATGATTTATAGGTAATGAAAAATACATTAGTGTAATATTTGAAAAATATGGTAGAAAGGGTTGAGGACTCTGGATTAGAAGAAATGGAACAAATGAGACTGCTTGCATGCTGGGGCGGCTAAGTGAAAGGAAAATATAGCTGGATTGCCACAGCTGGATTTTCCTGGGGCATGTGGTGGCCTTTCTCAGCCTTGTTGGGTAGGCTCAGCAGACGTGAGTCATAGAACCAGCTGCAGGAAGAAAGACAAACGTGGCCCCTCATACCCAGGGTTGCACAGGGCCGACGGAGGCGCCGATGAACTGGTGAACTCTTCTTCCTCAGACATCCTTCTTCTCTTGTTTACTTACAGATGTCTCAGCCACTCTTCAGGGGTTAGAAAGCTTTTTCTGCAAGAAGCCAAATAATAAATATTTTCAGCTTTTGGGGCCTTATAGTGTCTATCACAAGTACTCAACTCTGCCATTATAATGGGAAAGCAGCCATATAATACTTAGTGAATGGATGGGCTCATGTTCCAATAAAACTTTATTTACAAAACCAGGCAGCTGGCCAAATTTGGCCTAACCATGGTAGTTTGTTGACCTCTGATCTGGAAAGAAGTACTAAGTCAATATAGTAAAATAACTGGTTAAACTGATCATCCTATCCCTTGTCTGCCTAACACACATACACAGGCACACACACACACATTCATACACACTCTACATACATAGACCAGACCATGTTTTTCTTTTTTCTTTTTTTTCATGTTTTTCTTTTTTTAATTGAACTATAGTTGATTTACAATGTTATGTTAGATTCAGGTGTACAGCAAAGCAGAGTGATTCAATTATATGTGTGTGTGTGTGTGTGTGTATGTGTATATATATATATTCTTTTTCAGATATTTTTCTATTATAGGTTATGAGAAAGTGTTGACTATAGTTCCCTGTCCTTGTTTATTTTATATACAGTAGGGTGTATCTGTTAATCTCAAACTCCTAATTTATCCTTCCCTGCCCATTTCTCCGTTATGCCATGTTTTTAGCATTATAATAACCTTGACTTTGACGTTGCCCATCAAATGTCCAGAGTGTGGGGATGGAAATCCTGAATTGATAATTTTTTTTCTTTCAGCTTCAGAAATATTCATCAAGCTCCGTGACTGTTATTTGTGGAGATAGTTTGAATTTTTAAAATCTGTTACTACTTTTTGCCTTGGGAAATCTCCACATTGTCTAATGTTTGATTTCCAGGTCTTTAGGACAGGGCTGGATGTTCCAGAGGCCACTCTGTTTATTAGTGGAGAAAATGGAAGGGCCAGGCAAATATGCCTTACAACCACAAACTGCAGGAAAGGTAAGATATTCCATGTGTATTCAAGAGCACTTATTTGTTTCCTAGGGATCTCCTAATAAATTACCACACACTCTGTGGCTTAAAACAGCTTAGATCTATTTTACAGTGCTGTAAGTTAGCAGTCTGACATGGATCTCCCGGGGCTAACATTAAGGTGCTGGCAAGGCTGTGCTGCTTCTGGAGGCTCCAAGGAAGAAGCTGTTACCTTGTCTTTTCTGACTTCTCGAGATTGTCCTTGTTTCTTGGTTCATGGCCCCCTTCCTGCATCTCCCAAGGCAGCAACATCCCATCTCTGACACCCTTCTTTAGTAAGATCACTCTCTGACTGACTATGCTGCTGCTGCTAAGTCACTTCAGTCATGTCCTACTCTGTGCAACCCCATAGACGGCAGCCCACCAGGCTCCCCCGTCCCTGGGATTCTCCAGGCAAGAACACTGGAGTGGGTTGCCATTTCCTTCTCCAATGCATGAAAGTGAAAAGTGAAAGGGAAGTCTCTCAGTCGTGTCCAATTCTTCACGACCCCATGGACTGCAGCCCACCAGGCTTCTCCATCCATGGGATTTTCCAGGCAAGAGTACTGGAGTGGGGTGCCATTGCCTTCTCCGATTCTGCCTTGTATTTGTCTCTCGTTTTCTGGTCACATGGAGGTGCTAAGTCACTTAAATTTATTGAAAGCCAAGTGTTGGTCTGAGGGGATCAGCTGAATGGAAGCCAGAGTCCACTATACTAGTGGGGAGTGGCCTTCTTCAGGGGAGGTGTGTGGTATAACAGATGAATACCGAGCTCACAGTCTGAGGACTTAGGTTCTGATCCTGACTCTGCTGGACACCTCACTTGCCAACTCTGTCCTTTGCTTTATCTTTTGTAGTACAAAGAAGGTGGCTTAGACAGTGGTTTACTAAACCTTCAAGCAGTAGAGACCTTTCTTCAAATCATGCCTGTAGAACTGCAGGTAAGAGAGGTGCTGCTGTGGCGCAGGCATAGCTGGAGAGCCTGGAGCCCTCCCTACAGACCTCCAGGGGTACAGCTTCTTTCCGCAGCACCTTGGAACACTGGAGATCACTGGGCTAGACTGTGAGTCAGCTAACTGTAGACTGTAGTCCTCAGGTCTGAGGACTGTTTTCATTTAGTCTGTGAACCCAGAAGTATATACGTATATGTATGTTTGTGTGTATTGCTGTATGTATCTGTGTAATTTTTATTGTGGTAAAACATAACAAAACTTACTGTCTTAACCATTTTTAAGTGTACAGTTCAGAGGCATAAGTGCATCCACATTGTTGGGCAGCCATCACCACCACTTATCTCCTGAACTCTTTTCAGTAAAACTCCCCAGTCCCTCTCCTCCCAGCCCTTGACAACCCCCATTTTACTCTCTCTATGAATTTGACTACTTTAGGTATCTTTTGTAAGTTGAATCATACAGAATTTGTCTTTCTTCTTTCACTTAGCATAATGTCCTTAAGCTTCATCTTCTAGCACATGTCAGAATTTCCTTTCTTTTTAATGTTGAAAAATAATACATTATATATATTTACCACATTTTGTTTATCCGTTTATCTGTTGATGGCAACTTGGGTTGCTTCTCCCTTTTGACTGTTGTGAATAATACTGATAGCAACATGGATGAGCAAAGAACTCAAAGTACTTGGATAATAGTCTTCATGTTCCATTTTGTGGATGATTAGAGAAGAAGTTACAGATCTGCCTCTTCCCTTAGCACAGGACTGGCACAGAGTTTGCTGTGCTCCATCCCAACATCCATCTTGTACCTCAGTGGCCCTTTTAAGAACCTGAAAGAGCAGAGATGGTAGCTCCTCTCTGGTATCTTAAATTACATCCATCAGAATATGTCCTAAGGAAATAAGTGAAGGCTCTGCACGATGGTGGCAGCATTGCTGATAACAGATACAAATGGGAATCACCTTAAAAATCCAACAGAAGGGGTTTTATTGAATCAGTTGTATGTATCCGTAAAATGGAATGCTACAAGGTCACTGAAAAGGTAGTATAGATAAATATTTATTGATGTCAGAAGATAGTCATGACAGTCATGATTTATTAATGAAGAAAGATAAATTATATAGCAGCATTTAAAAATTATTTATCTATGTATTTGGCTGCATCGGATCTTAGTTATGGCACTCCAGCTCTTCATTGTAATGAATGAGCTTCTCTAGTGGTGGCATGTAGCTTGAGTTGCTCTGTAGCATGTTTGGCTTAGTTCCCCAACCAGGGATCTAATCTGCATATCCTCCTTTGCAAGGTGGATTCTTAACCACTGGACTACCAGGGAAGTCCCATTTAGCAGTGTTTTTAACAATTAAAAAACCAGCATGTGTATACACATGTACTTTTTAATATATATAAATTTATTTAATTTCATCTATTTTTAAAAGTAATTCATTTATTTTTGGCTGTGTTGTGTCTTCATTGCTGTGTAGGCTTTTTTTCTGGTTGTGGTGAGCCGGGGCTACTCTCTAGTCACCATGCATGGCTTCTCTTGGTGGTGGCTTCTCTTGTTGTGGAGCTCGGGCTCTAAGGCAGATGGGCTTCAGTAGTTGTGGCACATAGGCTCAGCAGTTGTTGTTCCTGGACTCTAGAGCACAGGCTTGGTAGTTGCAGTGAATGGGCTTAGTTGCTCCACTGCATGTGGGATCTTCCTGTATCAGAGATCGAACACATGTCTCCTGCATTGGCAGGTGGATTCTTTATAACTTGAGCTACCAGGGAAGCCCTATAAATTTACTTTAAATAAATTTACATATATATGTACATATGTATAACACAAAGATACACACAAATCTATTAATAGTGTTTAACTCTGGGTAATGAGATTGTGGGCAATTTTTTTTTTCTCCTTGCACACTGATTTCTTTTTCATTAGAACCTTTTCTGAGTATGGTTCTGCTAACTAGAGTTCTCCCCTTTATGGATTACAGCTGTGTCATGGTGAAGGCTTGTCGTTACTTCATTGTGTAACTCAGTGAAGCTATGAGCAGGCTGCGTAGGGCTGCTCAAGGTGGATGGGTAATAGTGAAGAGTCTGACAAAACATGGTCCACTGGAGGAGGAAATGGCAAACCACTCCAGTATTCTTGCCATGAGAACCCCATGAATGTTATGAAAGGGCAAAAAGATATGACACTGGAAGATAAGCCCCCCCAGGCTAGAAGATGTCCAATATGCTACTGGGGAAGAGTAGAAGGCAATTATTAATAGCTCCAAAAAGAATGAAGCAGTGGGTCAAAACAAAAATGATGCTCAATTGTGGATGTGTCTGGTGGTGAAAGTAAAGCCTGATGTTATGAAGAAAAATACTGCGTAGAAACCTGGAATATTAGGTCCATGAATCAAGTAAATTGGAGATGGTCAAGCAGGAGACAGCAAGAGTGAACATTGATATCTTGGGAATCAGTGAAATAAAATGGATGGGAATGGGCTAATTTAATTCAGATGACCATTATATCTACTACTGTGGGCAAGAATCCCCTAGAAGAAATAGAGTAGCCCTCATAGTCAACAAGAGGGTCTGAAATGCAGTACTTGGGTGCAGTCTCAAAAATTACAGAATGATCTTCTTTCTTTTCCAGTGCAAACCATCCGATATCAGTAATCCAAGTCTATGCCCCAACAACTGATGTTGAAGAAACTGAAGTTGACCTGTTCTATGAAGATCTACAACACTTTCTAGAATACCAAAAATAGATGTCTTTCATCACAGGGGATTGGAATGCAAAAGTACGAAGTCAAGAGATACCTGGACTAACAAACAAGTTTGGCCTTGGAGCACAAATGAAGCAGGGCAAAGGCTAACAGAGTTTTGTCAAGAGAACACACTGGTCATAGCAAACACCCTTTTCCAGCAACACAAGAGATGACTCTACACATGGACGTCCTCAGATGGTCAATACTGAAATCAGATTGATTATGTTCTTTGTGGCTGAAGTTGGAGAAACTCTATATAGTCAGTGAAAACAAGACCTGGAGCTGACTGTGGCTCAGATCATAAACTCCTTACTGAAAAATTCAGGCTTAAATTGAAGAAAGTGGGGAAAACAATTAGGCCATTCAGGTACAACTTAAATAAAATCCTTTATGATTATACAGTGGAAATGATGAATAGATTCTAGGGGTTAGATCTGGTAGACAGAATGCCTAAAGAACTATGGATGGAGGTTTGTAACATTGTACAAAAACGGCAGTGACCAAAACCATTCCAAAGAAAAAGAAATGCAAGCAGGCGAAGTGGTTGTCTAAGGAGCTTTACAGATAGCTGAGGAAAGAGAAGAAGTGAAATGCAAGGGTGAAAGGAAAAGATATATCCAACTTCATGCAGAGTTCCAGAGAAGAGCAAGGAGAGATAAGTAGGGCTTCTTAAATGAACAATGCAAGGAAATAGAGGAAAACAATAGAATAGGAAAGACTAGAGATCCTTTCAAGGAAATGGGATATCAAGGGAACATTTCATGCAGGGATGGGCATGATAAAGGACAGAAATGGTAAGGACCTAACAGAAGCAGAATAGATTAAGAAGAGGTGGCAAAAATACCCCGAAGAACTATACAATAAAAGTCTTAATGACCCAGATAACCACAATAGTGTGGTCCTCACCTAGAGCCAGACATTCTGGAGTGTAAAGTCAAGTGGGCCTTAGGAAGCATTACTATGAACAAAGATAGTGGAAGTGACAGAATTCCAGCTGAGCTATTTCAGTCCTGAAAGATGATGCTGTTAAAGTGCTGCATTCAATATGTCAACAAATTTGGAAAGCTCAGCAGTGGCCACTTGACTGGAAAAGGTCAGTTTTCATTCCAATCCCAAAGAAGGTCAATGCCAAAGAGTGTTCAGACTACTGGAAAATTGTGCTCATTTCACATGCTAGCAAGGTTATGCTGAAAATCCTTGAAGCTCAGTTTCAGCAGTACATGAACTGAGACCTTCCAGATGTATAAGCTGGGTTTCAAAGAGGCAAAGGAACCAGAGATCAAATTGCCAACATTCTTTGGATCACAGAGAAATCAAGGAAATTCCAGAGAAGCGTATACTTCTGCTTCATTAACTGTGCTAAAGCCTTTGACTGTGTGGATCACAACAAACTGTGGAAAATTCTTAAAAGAGATGCGATTATCAGATCACCTTACCTCCCTCCTGAGAAACCTGTATGCAGGTCAAGAGGCAACAAGGGTAACTGGAAATGAAACAACTGACTGGTTCAAAATTGGGGAAGCAGTACAAGAAGTCTGTGTATGGTCACCCTGCTAATTTAGCTTATATGCAGAATACTCATGTGAAATGCCAGGCTGGAGGAATCACAGACTGAAATCAAGATTGCCAGGAGAAATATCAATAACCTCAGATATCCAGATGATACAACTCTAATGGCAGAAGGTGAATAGAAATAAAAGAGCCTCTTGATGAGGGTGAAAGAGGAGAGTGAACAAAGCAGATCTGAAAGTCAACACTAAAAAAATTAAGATCATGGCATATAGTCCCATCACTTCATGGCAAATAGGGAAAAAGTGGAAGCAGTGACGGATTTCATTTTCTTGGGCTCCAAAATTACTGCGGACGGTAACTGCAGCCATGAAATGAAAAGATGCTTGCTCCTTGGAAGGAAAGCTATGATAAACCTAGATAGTGTATTAAAAAGCAGAGGCATCACTTTGCCGACAAAGGTCTATACTGTCAAAGCTATGGTTTTTCGAGTAGTCATGTAGAGACCAGAGAATTGGACGATAGAGAAGGCTGACTGTTGAAGAATTGATGCTTTCAAGCTGTGGTTCTGGAGAAGACCCTTGAGAGTCCCTGGGACAGCACAGAGGTCAAACCAGTCAATCCTAAAGGAAATCAACCCTGAATATTTACTAGAAGGATGGATGCTGAAGGTGAAGATCCAACACTTGGCCACCTGATACGAATAGCTGACTCTTTGGAAAGACCTTGATACTGGGAAAGATTGAAGACAAAAGGAGAAGGGAATGGCAGAGGATGAGATGGTTAGATAGCATCACTCACTGAATGGACATGAATTTGAGCAAATTCTGGGAGGCAGTGGAGGACAGAGAAGCCTGGTGTGCTGCCGTCCATGGGGTCCCAAAGGCTTGGACATGACTTAGTGACAGAACACCACCACCAGCAACAACTAGAATTCTGAGACATCTTTCTTATGTAAACCAAACTTTCTCCATTTCCTTCATTTGGGTCCTTTTAAATTTTTACAATATTCTCAATCTTTAACAGTTGTTAAATCTACCCCTAATTCCATAGTGAATTAAAAAAACAGCTCATTATGTCCTCTCAGTGCATTTTAGTTTTCATGGAGACCACTCTGTTTTCGTTCTCCTATCATATTTCTATACATTTAATCAATTGCATACTTATAATACTGGGTTCACTTGCCATAGACAGTTTGGGCCTCTTGTTATAGGTGGCAGAAGTGGAGATATCCAGGAATATGAGAGAACAGCCTTTGACTTTAGGTATTCAGGATGTGCTTCATATGTCTGGGTTTTAGAGAATAGGGGGTTTCGGTTAGTCTGATGAGCTGTTTCAGTGAGGTTCCAATGAAAGGACTTTGCTGCTGCTGCTAAATCACTTGAGTCGTGTCTGACTCTGTGTGACCCCATAGACGGCAGCCCACCAGGCTCCCCCATCCCTGGGATTCTCCAGGCAAGAATACTTCTGCTTTGTATATATTTTGCTTTCATCACATCTCCGTTTCTGCTCACATCTCCCACTTTCCCCAGCTGACCTGACTCTGCTATGTGGAGAACTGATACCCTCACACTTACTTTGAAAGCACAAGGGCTTCCTCTCATAAGTATAGAGGACTTCATGTCAGCCACTCTTTCTTCCAGAAGCTGGGCATCCTTTGTTGTATTTCTTGTTGAAACACAAAGCATGGGCTTATTCTGATGGGCCCACACTTCCAGTTCTTAGAGTCCACAACTCTGGACTCTACTCTCTCCCAGCAGCTGCTGTAAGGTCTGCGTGTTTGGGGCCTTCCCAGTTCCTGCTGCTATTTCATGACCACATGCAGCCTTATTTTGCCTTGTTATTTCTTTTTGGATTTCTCCTTAGGATACTACATAAAAGGCTTTCAATAAATACTGAGAGAATATGGTATGTCTAGGATATTTCCAGAGGGACCTGCAGTCCCACTGATAGATTGTGGAGCAGAATCCCTTTCTAAGTGCTTGAATTACTTGTTTAGGCATTACTTTCTTCTTCATCCAGACTCCTTGGCACTTTATTTCTTTCTGCCAGCTGGGTTGCTGACTTCTTCAAAAATAGCACTGGTGCTTATATTTTGTGGACTAGCTTATGATCAGTTGGCAGCTGATTAGTACTGGTTTCTCATTGCCAAAGTTTACACATTTTCTCTATCACTTGGATGTCCTGCTCAGTTGAATTACACGGGACCTCACACGCAGATTGTATTGACATTAGGAACTGTAGGAGGAGTAGACCTTGTGTGGAGCAGATGTCTCACATTTGATGAATGGGAATCATGAATAAAAATTCCAAAAATGGCATCACCTGTACAATATTTAGAGATTGAATTATGAAAATCCTTCTCCCTTTGGAATCCAGGGAATTAACCAAATAACCGATTACTTAGGGTTATATCATTTATACCTACTTGTCTTCCCAGAACTGCTGATTATTATTTATTTTTCAGAGTTTTGAGTTGAATAAATATTTTTCCCATAGAGGAAAGTAAACATTTCAAGAGCAAGTTACCACCTATTATATTTTTCCCCCTCTTTTCTGTAAAATTATATAATCACTAATTCTGATTTACTCATAGCATAAAATTTGTTCAAGTTTGACCACATGAAGTAGTCAGGGTGATTTACAAATGTTCATCAACTGATCACAGTCTGGCCTACTGCATGGCAAAACAAATACAATATTGTAAAGTAATTAACCTCCAATTAAAATAAATAAATTTATATAAAAAATAAACATACTTTTAAAACATAAAAGAGCCAGGGGAATTTTTATATTAAAAATACAAAAATATGTATTTTTGTATTAAAAATACATATTTCCAGGTATAACCCCAAGAGATACTAATTTGCACTACCTGGACTGTGACCTAGGAGTTTTTGTTTTGAAAATGTTTTTCATGTGATTCCGATCTGTGTTAAGTGGGAACACCAAACACTTTAGAAGAGCTCTTCTTTATTTACAGTCTCTTTTAATGTGAACCCTAGGCCAGTAGTTCACAGACTTTAATGTACATTGGAATCACTTGGGGAACATGTTCAGTAAGAAGATTCACAGGTTTTCTCCGCAGAGTGTTTGATTCACTAGGAATATTGTCGGGCCTGGGATGGTCCACTTAAAGGTGCAGTTCAGTGACCCTGATAGGGGTGGTTTGCAAGACCACAGTTTGGGAAGCACATTGGTGGTGAGAAATGAAACAGGAGCCAGGTTTGTGTATTTTTGGAAGATGTATATGGAGATTCACATTTTATTTAGGATATTCAATTAGGATTAAAATTGGGATGACAACAATCAGATTTATATCAAAAGGTTTTTAGAGAAGAAGTGAAGGAATGAAAGAACCATACCTGACACAGAGTAAATGCTCTGTAGTATAACTCTCAATTATTACTGAACCTAGTCTTTTACTTTATTTTATATTTGCTTGTTTTTAGTGAACATTATTCATCTCTCTCTCTTTTTCTCTTTATCAACAGTGTTGTAGTTTCCTTTTTGAGATAATTTCTCAATATACACAGATTTATTGTTTAACATTATAGAGTTCCTTAGTAGTTGAAGATTAGAGAAATAAAACATAATTTTGAAGTGGGGAAGCTAAGGCATCAGCTAGGTTTCCTCATCAGCTAAATAATTCCCTTTCATCTACTGGTCTTTTAGTGCCTACATGAAAAGAATCACCACATGGATTGTTAAGGACTGTTAAATCCACAGAGATAGAGAATTTTGTCATTATTTAGTCATAAACAGTGCTTTAAAAAAATGAGTTACATAGAGATGCCAATATATTTGCAGAATAGAACAAGTAATTGAGAAGGTACTGTGCTGAGCCAAGGTCTTCTTGAGGCTTTGCTTGATTCCTAATCTGCAAGTGATGTTCTTGTGAGAAAACTGGGTAATCAGAGGTATGGCATTGTTTAGTTAGTTGTAGAGAGGGTAGAAGAACTTGAAAGATGGATGGCTGATGGATCAGTGTAAGACATCCTGCAGAAATCTGTCTTAGACCAGGCCTGGCCAAGCTTTTCTCAGTGTAAATGGCATGGTAACCATGTTTGAACATGACCTGAAACTGGGAGGACTAAGACGTATGTAAGATGATAGAATTTGGTACATCAGTGATGTTGGAAGACTAAATCCAGAGTGAATGCAAAAAATTAAAAAAAAACACACTTGATAGTAATAAAGGTGAAGTCCTGTATTTAGATGATCAAAACACCAACCAACCAATCAACTAACCAGTAAGTGATATGAGTATGAATGTGGTTTAACAGAAGTTCTTAACTCAGGTTTTAGTTCACTTATTCATTTGGCCAATACTTATTGACCACTTTCTGTGTGCCAGACACTTTTCTAAAGGTGTGCTTTCCGGTAGGGTGGCCACAAGCTCCCTGTGGTGGTGAACATTTGGAATGTGGCTAGTCTGAATTGAAATGCTCTGTAAATATAAAATACACACAATATTTAAAAGGCTTGATGTGAAGAAAGGAATGTAAAATATCACATTAATTTTTATAGTAATTATACTTTGAAATGACATTTTAAATATATTTGGCAAAATAAAAAAATTATTGAAATAAATTTAACCTGTTTATATTTAAAATGTGACTACTAGAAAATTTAGAATTGTATATGTGGCTCATATAACATGTCTATTGGCGAGAACTGCCCTAGTCACTGGGCATACATCATTAAATAAAACAAGGTCTTTGTCCACTTTTATTTATTCATCAAATAATTGTTGAGCACATGTTTTATGTCAAGCATCACTCTTTAGGGCGTGTATTCCAACATGAGAAAGATCATCAAAAAGTAACTAAATAAATATTTTAACGTAGAGTGAAATGCTGTGATGAAGAGAGTGATGTAATAATGGTTGTGGGGAGAGATAGGGACTTCTGTTGTGAGATCTGGGAATGGTCTTCCCCTAGTGGTGCCATTTAAGCTGAGACCTGAGTTACCAGGAAGGAGCTTGACAGAGGAAAGTTGTTAGAGCCTTACAATCATAGGAGACACCGCGTGCAGAGGCCCTGAGGTGAGGATAGGCACGGCACATTTGAGAAGCAGTGAAAAGTCCTGTGTGGTAGGGGCAGAGTTGACAAGATGAAGCAGGAGCCAAATAGTGGGGGCTTGTAGGCTGCTGCCAGGACTTTGACTTTTATTTTAAGGCAAGGTGAGGTCACTGAAGGGTATAAAGCACGTGAGTGACATGATTGAATGTAAGTTTTGATGGGATCCTTTTGCTTGGGAGACGAGTGAGAGGGAGTGCATGGATTCTGGTAATGTGGGCAAGAGGTGATGGCGACCTAGAGTAGGATGATGATAGGAAGTGGGAAGAAAGCTCCCGACTTGAGAGGTAGGCCTATTGAGGCTTATTGATGAATTGTTGTGAGGTGTAGGGAATCAAGGAATTAGGTGCACATTTAGCACTCATCTGAGTGTGATGTCACACCAGAAACAAAAGAAAATCCACCAGCCCTGACAGTGTGATCTGAAGCTGTTCTGGTAGAATTTGGCATTTTCAGAGGAATGTGAAGCCTCCACTTTGTCCAGTGTCTGCTAAACCACAGGTAAAGGTCAGACAAGAAAATGGCTCAGGTTGATGATTGCCAACACTGAGATTCTTGATCTCCTTGATGTGTGTTTCCAGGGCTTAAGTTCTCATTTATTTTAAGATCTTTCTTCCACCAGCCTGTTCTGAGGTAATGTGTATGTGTCTTGTATGATGGTCATGAGTGCAGGCTCCAAAGTTAAGTATATCTCAGCTCCAATCTGATCACCAGACAGTGTTACTATATAATTTCTCTGGGCTTTGTGATCCCTGTTTGTAAAGTTGACTTAAACATTTTAGTTCCTACCTCAGAGAGATGCTGTGACTATTAAACAACATAATGTGTGTCAAATACTTCGCTCAAAGCCTGGCACAGAGTAGGTGTCCAGTAAATGTTATTAAATATTTATTGAGTATCTACTATGCTCCAGGCTTTCTGCAAAGTTACAGTTGTCAAACTGTAAGTGAACATTACAATTCTAGTGTAACCACCTGCATTTATAGCCAAAAAGACTGAAGTCCCAAATGGTAAAGTGGTTGACCTGGACTGGATTTAGATCTCCTCTGTTCTGAAGACACAGGGATTCAGGCTTTTGCCCATTGATTTCCTGGCCAATCTCTCCTCCAGTCTTCTTCTCTCTCTTCTTTCTAGTCAAGTCAGAAAGTATTTATTGAGCATCTACTGTATTCCTGGAGCCACTTAGATGTACAGAAGTGGTTCTCAAGCAGATGGGGATTTTGCTCTCCAGGGGCGTTTGTCAGTATCTGGTGACATTTTTGGTTGTCACAACTGGCTCTAGAGGATTGAGGCCAAGGATGCTGCTAAACATCCTTATAGTACACAGTACAGTCCCTCCTCACAGAAAATTATTTGGCCCATAGTACTGAGAGGTTGAGAAATCGAGAGGATATACAGGTGAACACACACACACATGATATGTATATTTTCCTCCTTGAAAGGGATTCCTGCCCCAAGGCAAGGTTGGCTGGCTGGGTGGGAATACTCTTGATTCACTGTGATAAGGCCCTTCAAAACAGCAGTGTCCACCGTGAACGCTTTGTGGATTTGGGGGCCCTAACTGCTTTCCTTCAGACAGCACTTACTGAGAATCCACATAGGCAGAGGAATTATTGAATAAAATGAGGGGAGCCACAGAGCCAAATGAAGACACATTATGCATCCCTTCCTGAGGGCTCAAACTGGGAGGAAAAGTCTGGTTTCTCAGGGTTCCTTAGTGAAGTCTCCCATTTCCATTTCCTGCAATGCCCCAAGTAAGCAAAACCAAAACAAGTGGGGACAGCCTTGGAATTATATACATTTATTCATTTTGAAAGCAAAGCCTTTACTCCATTCCCTGGTGGCTCAGATGGTAAAGAATCTGCCTGCATTGCGGGAAACCTGGGTTCAACCCTTGGATCAGGAAGATCCCCTGGAGAAAGGAATGGCTACTCACTCCAGTATTCTTGCTTTCACATAGGAAATTTCGAAAAATACATATAAGGCATAAATAACCCCTGTTAACATTTTGCTTTTTTTGTCTTCTGTACTTATCTTTTTTACTTTACACAGTGGTGATCATTCTGAATGAACAAGCTTATAGACTGCATTTAAGTTGACATTCTTTCATTGTATACGTGTTACCTCGGTGAACACATTTGTCATAAAACTCTTCCTATATTTGGGGCTTCTGTGGATAAATCCTCAGAAGTGAAGTTAAAAATAATATAATTTAAAAGTATAAGCAATTTTAAGGATTTGATATATATTGAAAATTGCTTTTCATGAGAAATTATTCCAACTATATTCTTATTGACAGTGTATGGCATTGCCCTCAAAAGTTACTCTTAAAAAGTATGGGTTTGGGTAGTGTGATTCTAAGCCAGCCAATATCAGGAATCAAGTCATATATTTCTTGGAGTAAATGGAGGGATATACATGCACACATACGCATACCTATATGTATATATGAATGAAAGTGAAAGTGAAAATGAAGTTGCTCAGTCCTGTCTGACTCTTTGCGACCCCATGGTCTGTAGCCTACCAGGCTCCTCTGTCCATGGGATTTTCCAGGCAGTAGTACTGAAGTGGATAGTCATTTCCTTCTCCAGGGGATCTTCCCAACCCGGGGCTCGAACCTGAGTCTCCCGCATTGTAGACAGATGCTTTACCATCTGGGCCACGTAAGTGCTTAATAAAATCTGTGTTGATTTAACTAGCAGTATTGAGTTCAGTGTTCCCAGTGCATTTATTGGAAGATTTAAATTTCTCAGTTGTATCATGTTGCATATACACACTTTTGCATTCATAGTATGAAACTGTTACTGTACTTTGAACTATTTCCATGACTGCAGCATTTCATAAGTAGGTACCATAGCATTAGTGTTTGTGACATCACTGTGATTTGTGTAGTTATTTTACTCTGGTGGAGAGAAATGTGGATTAAAGTTTTATCTTTATTTCTTTTCCTTCCTTTTTTTTTAGTTTATTGATAAAAACTGCCAAGCAAACAGCCATTCCTCAAAGACAGAAATTTCCCTTTCCTTGCTACAAGTTGGAACACAAAAATGTTACGGCAAAGTAAAAGTATGCAGTTTCAGTTTTATGGTCGAATCTCTCTGTCCATAGCATCAGGGAAGCATTTCCTTGAAGTTAGTACAGGAATATGTTTTCACAACTTAGCATAAACTGAATTTCTTTAAAGGAGCTTTTATTTTTCCCCTACTACTTCAATTATAAAACTGGAGATGTAGACTCATAAAAGGGGAAAAAAATCAATGATAGACTAAGTTTAAATATTTGACAAGGAAGTAATTTAAGACTGGTCCAACAGAGACCAGAGACTCTTTATAGGAGAATAAATGTAAATGATTAATAACATAAAAAGTTCAACTTCACTAAAAAAGAAATGCAAATTGAAATGTGATACCATTTCTGCTTATCAAGTTGACAAAATCAGATATTCTTCAATGTTGGTAAAGATGCCTTGAAATACATATGCAGGCATCACTGTTTGAAATGTAAATTGACATAAGCATTATAGAAATCAATTTAGCAAAATGTATTAAGAATTAAAAAGAATTCACATCCTTTTTGACTCAGTAATTTCTCTTTTACAAATATAAAGTAAGTTATTAAAAAATCTGTACTAATAAATATGTCCAAAGATGTTTGTTGCATTGTTATTTATGGTGGTGGTGTTTAGTCACCAAGTTGCGTCTGACTCTTTTGCAGTCCTGTGGACTGTAACCCTGCAAGGTTCCTCTGTCCATGGGATTTCCCAGGCAAGAATTCTGGAGTGGGTTGCCATTTCCTTCTCCAGAGGATCTTCCCAGATCCAGGATTGAACCCTCATCTCCTGCACTGGCAGGCAGATTCTTTACCAGTGAGCCACCAGGGAAGCTATTATTCATAATAGTCAAATATTAAAAAGAATTTATTCAACAGTAGGAAGTTGATTAAGTACACCATGGTGAATATACCTCCCTAACCAAAATTTTGTGGTGCCAAGACTAACAGGATTGCAGCAACCTAGACATTGATGAATAAGTATCATTTAGGTGCCCCAGCACCTTCTGAGGGTGGAGATGAATCATCTGTAGGTTTAAGAAAGCTCACATGTGATTCTCGTTTAAAACTAAATTTGAGAACAATGGATATATAATATGATGCTACTGTTAGACCTGCCAGCTTCTCGACCATTTTCACAGCACATGTTAATTTACTGAATTACTTTTTTGCCTTACATTGAATAATTGTACCAAAAACAGACATGTAACATTTGCAGTAGAGAGATCATTCTCTAGATTATCCCTAAGAGCTGGAACGAGCTTCCCTGGTGGCTCAGAGGGTAAAGAATTTGCCTTCAATGAGGGAGACCTGGGTTGGGAAAATCCCCTGGAGAAGGGCATGGCAGCCCACTCCAGTGTTCTTGCCTGGAGAATCCCCATGGACAGAGGAGCCTGGCAGGCTCCATGGGATCGCAGAGTTGGACCCAACTGAGCGACTAAGCATAGCGCAAGAGCTGGGATAGCATCATTTCCTCTGAGAATGGTGCCTGACACATAAAGCTGGTGGATGTTATTGAAGGAATGAGTAAGTGGTCAGTGGTTCCTGTGGCTTGCATATCTGTTCTCTAATGGTTGGTTTCTATACTGCTTATTGTTAGATGAGAAAATGTTTGATTCCCCCAAATCCAGGTTTTATTGGGTTAGTCATTTGTTTTTAGGTCTGATTTTGATTATGTCAGTCAGAATCCTGGCAAGAAATAGTGGAAACTTTAAGCTAGGAATTTACAAAGTGGATCACAAAGGTGCAAGCTGAGTTACCAGAAGCCAGCCAGAGGGAGTGTGGCACACTGGGAAGTAACAGTGGGGAGCTTGGTTACCTCCGGGGTTTAAGGGGCAAGAGAAGAGCACCGTGGGACATGACAGAAGTCCATGGAGAGGACTGGCTGATGGGGGCTGAAGGCCAGGAGAAGAACTCAGCCAAACCAGGGCCACCTGCAGGAAGGGGCGGCAGGAACAGATGCTTGGCTTTTACTCTCCGCCGTCTCCTCATGGTGTCTGTGGCCCTAAGCCAGCTGAAAGTCAGAGGACTGGTTAGCCCTTGGTGTCGCCCATATATGTCAGCCTCTTGGCACACAGAAGTGAGGAAGGAAGAGTGGAAAAGGCATCAAGAGTCACAGGGGAAGACACCCAGCCAAGGGATAGAACTGTGATGGATAGCTGAAAGCAGTTCTTGCTTTCTAGTCTTTTTACCCTCAACCCTATTGGCTGGGTGGATGCATCAGGTTCTGGCAGGTCCTTAGTCTTAGAATCATAACACAGACCACAGAGAAGAGAGAAAGCAGCATTTTTTCACCCTTGACTTGCTTGTCAAAGCATTAAGATTTTAGGTGGATAATATCTGTAAGAGACAGAAGTTACAAGTCATTTTGTGTAAGGAAAACCGCATACAGAGCTTTCACTTGCAATGGATGTGTTCTGCTGAAAGCTCCAATTGGATGTGGTTGTCTTTTTGGCCTTTTATGCCTAGAGACACATCCTCTGGGCACGCAGCACATAAGCAGCAGGCACTAAGAATGCAGAGCACCATTTCCTTCCCCCTTGGGAACACTGCCTTTAGGAATACAGCACACAGATCTGAAAGCATCTCATTTCTGCTTTTTTGAACATAATGCTCATGTGTTTTGTTGGTGGATAGTATAGCCACGCCCAGAGGTTGTCTCCTATTTTCAGCAATATTAGAGGTTTTGAGTTGGGGAAAGCCAGGAGAAGACCAAGAGGGTCTTTGTGGTCATTGCTGTTCAGTTGCTAAGTCCTGTGTGACTTTTTTTGCAGCCCCATGGTCTGTAGCCTGCCAGGCTCCTCTGTCCATGGGATTTCCCAGGCAAGAATACTGGAGTGGGTAGCCATTTCCTTATCTAGGGGGTCTTCATGACCCAGGGATTGAACCTTCTCTCTGGCATTGGCAGGTGCATTCTTTACCACTCAGCCACCAAGGAAAGCCCCAAGGGATTCTTTAACTACATAATAAGGAATAAAGAAGTCAAAAGAGTCATTTCCTGCAGGGTCTAGATTCACCCAGGGCAGCAGAAACGACCTGGGGATAGCTAGGGTCTTTTAAGGAACACAGTGTGATATGACAACTCTTTCAAACAAGTAGGGGCATCACTGCAGCTTACAGTAGTCTGGGATCCTGACCCAGGCTCACATGCGTCTCAGGTGAGCAGCCTAATTCCTGGGTTGACACAGTGGCTTGGAATTGCATAAAAAGCTACAGGAAGATTCAAATGAAGTGGTACTTGAACTCTGCCTTACAGGCATGTGGGGAGTAGTCTGTTGGCCTGGAGGCAAGAGTGTCAAAATAAATAGCGGAATGAAGGCCATTTTTATTAATTTTATTTCCAGTGCATCTTACATATTAGATGACTAACGCCCTCTGTGAACTTCTGCAAGTGGAACCAAAACTGTTTAATGAACAAGTGACTTTTAGTGCTTTATTTTCATCTAGAGCTTCATTTGAAACCGATCATCATTAGCTTTATGGTTTTAATTGTATTGAAATTCCTTGTTGTAACCTATTACTTTATAGCATTAGTCCATTAACCTGGGTGCCATGGAGCATAGTTTTAGAGCCTGTATTTATATCTGGACTAATTGCATGGATGTTTTCAGTATAGAATGAGGTATTTTTCAGATCACCACAGGAAAAATAATTTGAACCCTTTCCCAAACTTCAGGGTTTGGGATAATAAGAACCAACACACAACAAAACAAAACAAAAAGACCCTGCACATTATCCTGAATCTCTCCCGCTTTGAAATACCTACCATTCTATCAACAAGGAATTGCAGAATAGTAATTCTCACAGTATGTGATGCTGCCACATGTTTCTCATTTGGCATTACTGTGGGAAGCACTGGTCTCTGGGCCCAATCAAAACCAGGTGGCTAATGGTTACAAACTGGAGGACCATGAGGAAATTGGTGCCTTGCTCATTAGGACACATGGAGATAGAGCATCCAGGCTGCTGGCCGTGGGCTTAGAAGCTCAAACAAACAAGAATGACCAAGGCCCAGCTCCCCGTGGGGACCTTCGTTAATAACCCAGAAGGTGGCACAGCTGTTAACGCCCCGTTGACCTGAAGCATTTCTTCCTGGAGTGGGAAAGTGACTGATGGGGACTCCAGCATGTTGAGATCACACAGGGTGTTTTCACTTCTGCTAGAGGAAGGAACATTGAAGTTGGAATTAGGCCCTTTGTTACCTCCAGATGCTCAACAGCAGGGGTGTTTATAATGCCCATCAACCAGGCTTTCCGTTGCACCTGTTGGGGGACCAGCTGCAGAAAGCAGGTGTATCTGGGGACTGAGAGGACGGGTGACTGTGGAGAATGCTGAGGGCTGCCAGATGTACTCCACTTAAACACCGGGCCAACAGCTGGGGGACAGGAAAGATGTGGATTTAATTAAAAGTGATGTGCAAATTTGATTATTAATTTTAACCCACTGTGTAAATGTAATATATACACATGCATGCACACACATGCTCACACACACACACATATATATTTGTAAGATATGCATTTCACAATAAATCAATGGAATGTGTTGATGTAAGTATGAGATTCACTTTTCACCAATTCCATGTACATTGTATTTTGTTCATTGGTCCACACATTGTTCATTACATTTCCATATCCATTTAAAAATTTTTTTCCCAGGCAGGAAGCTAAAATTCTGGTTTTGAATGTTTGCAGTCCTTAGAACACCCAGTTGTCAGTTTGAAATAGAGAAATTGAATCAGGCAGCCTCTGCAGCCTGCATTTACATCTGGACTAGTTACATGGAATGTTCAGTGTAGGATGGGCAACTTGGACCACAGTTGTTTGTACTGTGGATGGTGGACTCTCATGAGATTGCAATAGTCCCTTCATTTCCCATGTGCTCCCTATGGCAGGAATCAACAGGCAGCAGTACTTCATGAGAAGCGTGAAGCTCAGGGGAGTGTTGAGGTCACCTGCCTGGATTCTGTGTACAGTGCAAAAGATGTCTAGGAAGCCCAAGGAGAACTTTCAAAGGCTGGCTTTGTAATAGCCAGCCATAGAAAGGTAGGTGTGTGTGGAGGGTGTGTGGAGGGTCTTCTCACTTAGCAGTCTGAAGGTATAAGACTTGGCCCACCACTCAGGAGAGTTGGAAGTGAGAATGCTCTCTGTCCTGGAAACAACACCCTTTTTGGTCTTGAGCAGCGCTTTAAACTGGCACTAGCCAAAGATGATAGTTGCAAAGTTTGGCATCAGAGCTGAGGGTAAAATCAGAGAGTCTGAGAACATTGTCTCTTGGACCCTTCAGGAGACTCTTCCACTTGGCTTGGAGTGCCCCAGTGTTCTTTTAGAATATTGGTTCTTATCTAAGAGCCCCTTGAAACTGTAGGCAGAAGGTTGTGTATGTGTGAATATGTGCATTTTCCTTAGTGGTCTTTCATATGTTGTTTTCTTCGGATCCTTGAAGCTCCCAAAGGAAAAGACTAAAGGAGAATAGTGTTTCTTTTACTTTTTTAAAGTTTTTGGCAGTGCTGCCTGGCTTTCGGGATCTCAGTTCCCCACAGTGGAAGTCCAGAGCGCTGACCACTGGACCACCAGGGAAGTCCCGGAGAACAATGTCTCTTAGGTGAACTTTGTCTTAACAGCATCTTATTTCTCTTGAGGAAATTTATTCATAGCAAAAAATAGTAATGATAATAGCAACAATGATATGAATAATGGGTAACACTTATAGCATTCATTACATTCCAGACACTGTGCTGAGCACCCTATACATATATTAGTTCATTCAATAAGATGTTTATAATTGTCAAAAACAAAACAAGGTATTGGGCAATAACGAGTGATGACAGGCATGTTGAATATAGGTCGAAGAATTGTTGCTTTTGAAGTGTGGTGTTGGAGAAGACTCTTGAGAGTCCCTTGGACTGCAAGGAGATCCAACCAGTCCATCCTAAAGGAGATCAGTCCTGGGTGTTCATTGGAAGGACTGATGTTGAAGCTGAAACTCCAATACTTTGGCCACCTGATGCGAAGAGAGCTGACTCATTTGAAAAGACCCTGCTGCTGGGAGATATTGAGGGCAGGAGGAGAAGGAGACGACAGAGAATGAGATGGTTGGATGGCATCACCGACTCAATGGATATGTGTTTGGGTGGACTCCAGGAGTTGGTGATGGACAGGGAGGCCTGGCATGCTGCTGTTCATGGGGGTTGCAAAGAGTCAGACACAACTGAGTGACTGAACTGAACTGAACTGAATATAGGTATTAAAGGCTATCCTGCTCTGGTCTTGAATGCCAGTCCTTTTCAATATTTATTGAAGTCAATATATTAGTTTTCTTTGCTGGATAAAAATTACCGTAAACTTAGTGGCTTTAAAAAGATGTCCACTTATTTCAGTTTCCAAGGGCTAGAAGTCCAAGGAAAGCTTATTTAGATGATAAAGACATCCTAGGCTATAATGTAGATGTCTATTCTGAGGCTTGACTGGGGAAAGATGTACTTACATATTCCCTCTGATAGTTGGCATGAGTTGTCTTCCCCTTTTCTTATTGGCTGGAGGTACTGTTCAGCTACTGCAGGCTGCCTACTATATGACCCTCTCATAATAAGACACTTTACTTCTTTAAAGCCAGTAAGGGAGCCTCTCTCTCTCTCTGCTGTCTGCTAAGATAAAGTCTCATATGTAACAGCATGGCCATGGGAAAAACAGCCTGTGACATATAATGTATTAAGAGAGTGACAGCCCATCACTTGTGACATAGTCTGTGGGTTAGAAGCAAGTCATAGGTTCCATCAAAATGCAAGAAGAGAGGACTATACATTAGGGTCTTTTTATGTGTATTGGCCCCAGCCAACACTGTGTGCTGGTACAGTTTAAGCTAGTTGTTTGAAATATATATATATATATATATATATATATATCAGGGCGGGGGGCATATTTTCTACTTTGGCTTTTTGCTTCCAGTCTACAGGGAGCACTGCTGCTTCCCAGATGTGCTTTGCACGCCAGGCTGCTGAGCCTTTGCTCTCAGCTGTGCTCCCAGCCTGCAGTGCCCTCCCATATCCTCTCCATCTGTTACTGCCATTGGCAGACTAAAAGGCTCAGCTCAAATACTGTGGCTTTCCTGAAACCTTCCCTGATTCTCCCACTCTGTGGGTGGCATGGGAACCTGTGGTGGTACCTTTCTTATAGCAGGCACTTAATTCTGGATTGCATCATCATTACTTGTATAAATACCTGTCTACTTCAAAAATGGAATCACTTCTTACGTATTACACATTAAAATTTTTTTTGCCAGAGCCTATTATTTTCTGGGCTTCCCCAGTGGCTCAGCTGGTAAGAACCCTCCTGCCAAAGCAGGAGATGCAAGAGACATGGATTTGATCCCTGGGTTGGGAAGATCCACTGGAGAAGGAAATGGCAACCCACTCCAGTACTCTTGTCTGGAAAATCCCATGGACAGAGGAACCTGGTAGCCTACAGTCCATGGGGTCGCAAAGAGTTGGACACGGCTGAGAGCGCACACACTGTATTTTCACATGGGAAGTACTAAATAAATGTTTGTTGAATATATTTCCCCTAAAGAACTGACCCAACTTGTAAAGTTCTCCCTGATTTATTTCTGACTGTGCTGTGTCTTTGTTGCCTTGTGTAGGCTTTTCTCTGGTTGTGGTGAGCTGGGGCTACTCTCCAGGTGCAGCACGTGGGCTTCCCATGGGCAATGGCTTCTCTTGCTGCGGAGCACCAGCTCTAGGCATATAGGCTTCAGCAGTTATAGTAGATGGCCTCAGTACTTGTGGCTTGGGGGCTCTAGAGCATAGGTTCAGTAGTTGTGGCGCACAGGCTTAGTAGCTCTGTGGCCTGTCTTCTTGGATCAGGGATTGAACCCATGTCTCTTGCCTTGGCAGGCAGATTCTTAACCACTGGACCATCAGGGAAGTCCCTTAAGTTCTTCATTGTTTAAGGAATGAAAAAAAGCAACAATCCATCCTTGGTATTGGTTTGGGTTTCTTCCCTTAGAATGGGGACAGGACACTTGCTTTAAATCCTTTCCTTTTTTCTCTACCCCAAATGGGCTACAGCAAGTACCCCTGTAGGATCCACTCAGGGCCTAGTTAGCCCAGCTTGAAAAGATTCCCAAAGGTAAAAGCCACTGAACAAACCATCTTTAACAGTGTTCTGTTTCTTAGTGAGGTATTGTGCCCCACTTGCGCTGCATTTTCTTCCTGCCATTTTGATACCTAAAGCAGATGTTCCTGTTGGCCAGTCACTCCAGGTTGGTGCCACGCAGAAAGCATCCAGACTGTGCGCAGTCTGCCTCCCAGCCATTGAAAGGGGTTTCTGGTAGGGCCTGTCCTCCTAGGGACAGTTTTAAGTGCTGCTGTTCAGAGGTGAAGCATCATATTTTATTATTCCTAGTTACTGGCTCAATGTTAGAATTTTTGCCCCTCCCCCTCATTTCTTTTCTTTCTCAGTGTATAGTGATAAGAGCTCTCTCATACAACCAATTTAAATAACTACTGTCTATTTTGGGGGGTACTGTTAGCACAACATTAATAAAATATGATCCAAATGGTGTTTTCAGATGCAAACCTGCATTTCTGTCTCCTTACCCTGAGGCTGATTACCACCTGGAGGAAGATGAAAGAAAAAGATTTAAAAACAGAGGGAAGGGAAATTCAGGTAAAGCAGCAAGAAATATTCCTGACATTGGACTCTGTAAAGGCAAAAGGTCTAGCATTGATTTCTTATGTTTAATATGAAAGAGGAGAATGAAAAAGCTGTCCTAAAGCTCAACAGTCAAAAAATTAACATCATGGCATCTGTTCTCATCACTTCATGGCAAGTAGATGGGGAAAAAGTGGAAGTAGTAACAAATTTTATTTTCTTGGGCTCCAAAATCTCTGTGGACAGTGACTGCAGCCACAAAATTAAAAGACACTTGCCCCTTGAAAGAAAAGCTATGACAAACCTTGACAGCATATTAAAAAGCAGAGGCATCACTTTGCCAATAAATGTCCATCTAGTCAAACTATCCCTGGTGGCTCAGATGGTAAAGCGTCTGTCTACAATGCAGGAGATCTGGGTTCAGTCCCTGGGTTGGGAAGATCCCCTGGAGAAGGAAATGGCAATCCACTCTGGTACTATTGCCTGGAAAATCCCATGGATAGGGGAGCCTGGTAGGCTATAATCCATGGGATCGCAAAGAGTTGGACACGACTGAGTGACTTCACTTTCACTTTCAGTCAAAGCTATGGTTTTTCTAGTAGTCATGTATAGATATGAGAATTGGACCATAAAGAAGGCTGAGTGCCAAAGAATCGATTCTTTAAATTGTGGTTCTGGAGTGAAGATTCTCGAGTCCCTTCACTTGCAAGTAGATGAAACCCATCAATCCTAAAGGAAATCAACCCTGAATATTCATTGGAAGGACTGATGCTGAAGGTCCAATACCTTGGCTACCTGTTATGAAGAGCCTACTCATTGGAAAAGACCATGAATCTGGGAAAGATTGAGGGCAGGAAGAGAAGGGAGCAACAGAAGATAAGATAGTTGGATGGCGTCACTAAACCAATGGACATGAGTTTGAGTAAACTCCAAGAAATAGTGAAGGACAGGGAAGCCTGGTGGGTTGCAGTTCATGAGGTCCCAGAGTCGGACAGACTGAGTGACCGAACAACAACGATAGTCAAGTGAGCCAGATACTGCAGAGCTGGAAAAGAAGAAATTCCATCTTAGCAGAATGAAAGTGAAACTGTCAGTCACTTAGTCATGTCTGACTCTTTGTGACCCCAGGAACTGTAGCCCAACAGATTCCTCTCTCCACGGAATTCTCCAGGCAAGAATACTGGAGTGGGTTGCCATTTCCTTCTCCAGGGGATCTTCCTTCTCCAGGGATCTGAACACAGCTCTCACGTTGCAGTAAGACTCTATCCACTGAGCCACCAGGGAATACTGATAATATAAATAACGTGGATGTAGTAAGAGCCATCATCTCTGGTGGGAAGTGTTGCTGACTGGCCTTGGAGTTGCTTTGTCTCCCTGCCTCCCCCAGTGCACCTATGCAGTTCCTTTCTGAATCTTGCATAAATATAAGAAACATAACATCTTAGCTATCATTTCTACGAGGCAGTATCAGCCAGACTTAGAATTTGCAATTTGTTTAATAACCAGGGCTTTAATGAGGTGGCTCCATGAACATGGATCATGTTCCTAGAGAACCCAGGACAGAACTGGTCCCAATATGAGCATGGCCATTTGGCCATGCAAGGGGGTGGTGCCTGGTGGTAGTGATGGCTGCTTTGTCATTTAGGAAGCTTCCAGAGCAGCTGAGAATGCAGCCAGGTTTAAAGGGATCTAAGGTAAATAATTTGTTCAGTATTAGAAGAATGATGATGGAAAAGCAAAGCAACACATAGCCTGAGAAACTGAGGGCTGTCCAGTGCCAGGGGACACATGGGGTGGAGGTTTCCTCTAGACATGCTGCTTGTGTTTGCCTGAGACACAGAATTTGTTTAAAGCTGCCGGGGTTGTGGACTTTCCTCATGGCACAGTAGTAAAGAACCCGTATGCCAATGCAGGAGACACAGATTCAATCTCTGATCTGGTAAGATCCTCTGGAGAAGGAAATGGCAACACACTCCAGTATTCTTGCCTGGGAAATCCCATGGATATAGGAGCCTAGTGGGCTACAGTCCATGGAGTCACAAAAGAGCTGGACACAACTTAGTGACTAAATGACAACAACAATAACAACGGGAGTTGTATTCAGAGAAAAGAGTAACCGAGAACTAGGTAGTTTTAGGGGCGAGATATCCCCAACTTTGTGTAAGGAATTACTATGAGTTTTAATAGTTGACTATTTAAACATTTTCCTGAAGTCTGTGTTTGTGTTTATTTCCGTCAGCAGTGGCTGTGAACACCCAGTTAAGGGGGATGGGGGTCTCAGGATTTGAAGAGACAAAGTGCTGCTTTCTAATGCTTTTATCTGTGGACATCACCATGCTCCAGTCAAACCTCCAAACATCTGTAGTACAGGTGGTACATACCAGGGCTGGGGTAGAACTCTTTTCCCAGGAGGCCCTCTACTCTCTTCATCTGTCCCTGAATAAAAGTTCACCCCATCTCCACCTTTGAAATGTCAGCTGTAGTAACTCATAGATGACAGCAAGGATGTCCCAACACTCCCGAGTTATGGCTCACAGTGGAGATACTGATAGTTTGGGAGACTAAATGCAGTAAAAGCTATAAAGCCCTTGTGTGTTAGTTGCTCAGTTGTGTCTGACTCTTTGTGACACCATGAACTGTAAGCCTGCCAGGCTCCTCTGTCCATGGAATGCTCCAGGCAAGAATACTGGAGTGGGTAGCCATTCCCTCTCCAGCGGATCTTTCTAACTCAGGGATTGAACCTGGATCTCCCACATTGCAGATGGATTCTTTACCACCTGAGCCACTAGGAGAGCCCTTTGTTATTTTTATTGCTGTTAACTATTTTTTCAAATCATTTTTGTTGATGGACCAAACTCCCTTCATGGGTCTGACATTAACCTGTATCTTTCACACCTTCTCATTTGCTTCCTATATTGTGAGGCTACAGTAATGAGTCATGGGATGTTTTCTCTGTTTGATTAATTTTTCAAAAAATAAAAATAACTTTTCCCCACTATACTGGGATATTGAAATAGTTTAGCCCAAAAGTTTGAGGCTGAATATGTATTTATGCCATATTAGTGAGAAGACAGTTGCTAGTCTAGAAATAAATCAGTCTGGTAATGCCAGGGCAGTGGTGATTCTAACCCCCAAGGAGACATTTGGCAATGTTTGGAGGCATTTTTGAATGTCACAAGTTGGGGGAGGGTCCTTTTGGCATGTAGCAGATAGGGACCGTGGATGCTGCTAAACATTCTACGCGCAAGACAGTCTCTGTGTGTGTGTGTGTGTGCTAAGTCACTTCGGTTGTGTCCAACTCTTTGCAACTCCTTTGGACTGTGGCCTTCCAGGCTTCTCCATCCATGGGATTCTCCAGGGAAGAATACTAGAGTGGGTTGCCATTTCCTCCTCCAGGGGATCTTTCCCATCCAGAGACTGAACCCACATTTCTTATGTCTCCTGCACTGGCAGGCAGGTTCTTTCCCACTAGCACCACTGTATTAGTGATTTAATAAAAGGGCTGCTGTAACAATTGCTGACAAAACAGATTACCATTAATTTAATGGCTAGCTTTATTATCACAACATAGATTTAACTTATAGTTCTATAGCTCAGAGGTCTTTCATATGGCTCCCAGGGTTAAAATCAAGGTGTCATCAGGATTCAGTTCCTTTCTGGATGCTCTTGGTGAGAATTCACTCTTTTGCCTTTTTAAACTCCTAGATGTTATCTACATTTCTTGGCTTGCGCCCTCTCCCCTGTATTCAAAGCCAACAGTGGCAGGTCAAGTCCCTTACAAGTTTCAAATCTCTCCTGCCTCTTCCATCATCACATCTCTTTGGACCAACTGTTTTGCCTCCATCTTTCACTTTTCAGGGCTCCAAGGGGACGACAGAGGATGAGATGGCTGGATGGCACCACCGACTCGATTGACCCAAGTCCAAGTGAACTCGGAATTGGTGATGGACAGGGAGGCCTGGCGTGCTGCGATTCATGGGGTCACAAAGAGTTGGACACGACTGAGCAACTGAACTGAACTGACTGAACTGATGATTACATTGGGGCTTTCCTGGTGGACCTACGCAGGTAATCTCCCCATTTTAAGTTCCACTGATTAGCAACCACAATTTTATCTGTAAATTTAATTTCTCTTTGCCATATAATGTAAAAATTCACAGATTCCAGGGATTAGGACATGAACATCTTTCAGTTCATTTCAGTCACTCAGTTGTGTCTGACTCTTTGCGACCCCATCAATTGCAGCACCGAGTTCACCAACTTCTGGAGTTCACTCAAACTCATGTCTATCAAGTTGGTGATGCCATCCAGCCATCTCTTCCTTTGTCGTCCCCTTCTCCTCCTGCCCCCAATCCCTCCCAGCATCAGGGCCTTTTCCAATGAGTCAACTCTTCGCATCAGGTGGCCGAAGTACTGGAGTTTCAGCTTTAGCATCAGTCCTTCCAATGAACACTCAGGACTGATCTCCTTTAGAATGGACTGGTTGGATCTCCTTGCAGTCCAAGGGACTCTCAAGAGTCTTTTCCAACACCACAGTTCAAAAGCATCAATTCTTTGGAGCTCAGCCTTCTTCACAGTCCAACTCACACATCCATACATGACCACTGGAAAAACCATAGCCTTGACTAGATGGACCTTCGTCGGCAAAGTAACGTCTCTGCTTTTGAATATGCTGTCTAGGTTGGTCATAACTTTCCTTCCAAGGAGTAAGTGTCTTTTAATTTCATGGCTGCAGTCACTATCTGCAGTGATTTGGAGCCCTCCAAAAATAAAGTCTGGTACTGTTTCCACTGTTTCCCCATCTATTTCCCATGAAGTGATGGGACCAGATGCCATGATCCTAGTTTTCTGAATGTTGAGCTTTAAGCCAACTTTTTCACTCTCCTCTTTCACTTGCATCAAGAGGCTTTTTAGTTCCTCTTCACTTTCTGCCATAAGGGTGGTGTCATCTGCATATTTGAGGTGATTGATATTTCTCCCAGCAATCTTGATTCCAGCTTGTGTTTCTTCCAGTCCAGCGTTTCTCATGATGTACTCTGCATAGAAGTTAAATAAGCAGGGTGACAATAGACAGCCTTGACACACTCCTTTTCCTATTTGGAACCAGTCTGTTGTTCCATGTCCAGTTCTAACTGTTGCTTCCTGACCTGCATGTAGGTTTCTCAAGAGGCAGGTCAGGTGGTCTGGTATTCCCATCTCTTTCGGAATTTTCCACAGTTTATTGTGATCCACACAGTCAAAGGCTTTGGCATAGTCAATAAAGCAGAAATAGATGTTTTTCTGGAACTCTCTTGCTTTTTTGATGATCCAGCAGATGTTGGCAGTTTGATCTCTGGTTCTTCTGCCTTTTCTAAAACCAGCTTGAACATCTTTAAAAGACCATTATTCTGCTTGTTACAGCTCCTACAACAAAAAATTATCTGACCCCACACATAAATAGTGCTGAGGGTGAGAAAGTCTATCCTAGAGAAAGCTTCCTACTCCTGGAAGATGGTGCTTCATTTACTGTGGGTAAAAGAAAAAGATAAGCTTCTTTTAAACTGACTCATCTGAAGTGTTCACACCACAGTACATTTAGCAATTTGTACAATTTGCTTTAAAAGGCACTGCTGGGTAAGACTGCTAGTCCACCGCTGGCCAAGATATGATGATAACTTGGTCCACACGGCGAGGAAGTAAAAATCTTCGTATTAAATAAATGAAGCGGCAGCTTCTGGTAACAAACATATGAAACAGAATATTCATCTTTTCTTCAATGGGAATAACACATGACAAAGTGAAGCTTTCTTCACATTGTTTGTTTATAGAAAATTCATCTCCACTGAGGCCTTATGTTAAATCTGCTCTCTGATGTTAGCATTTCCAGGATGCACAGGGCCACTGGAGTATGTTCTTATGATCTTACCATTTATTTACCTTGATACGAAACTCCAATTACTGTCAGAGATGCTTCTTGTTAAATATGGTAAGATCTCCAGCCTCTGAGTGTGTGAATATGTATTTGATTCTCTGGGGCCAGGCTCAGACAAGTTATCGAATCAGAGTTCTGGGGGTCTGGGTGCAAATTAATTAAATATCTAAAGATAACAGTGGAGAAAATTTGGGCTTTAGAGAAAAGGCTGAAATTTAGAGAGAGACGATTAAATGGCAAGAGATTGTGAAGCTGGTTTTCTTACACTGAAGCTTTCTCTCCTGGCCTTGCGTGGTGTGTGTGTGTGTATATACACAAATTCGTGCATACGTGCTTTCTCCTTCACCATGAGCATTACTGTGCTTTTGTGTTGCTTTCTAGTAGCTTTCAACACCTATAGCAACTCTTTCAGGTTATCTGAAATCAGGAATCTGAATCTAACACATAACTTCCAATGACACTGGGGGAGACTACACTCCAGATAAAATGTTAGAATTCTCCTGATTATTCTGACTGTCATATATAGTTACCAGCTTTCTTTGGGTAATCCAACTCTGTTTTATTCAAGAGCTATTCTAAAAATACAATCAAAGGACACCTACTGGCTACAAGCGACTTTGCTCATGTCTAATAGGGCTGTGAAGAATGGTTTGAATTTAGTACAGATGGGGGAAAATACGTGCTGTCATCAAGAGCCTATCACACTTCTGACTTATAAAATATCTTGACTGGAGTCTGGCCAGAGCGAGTCTGAGGTGGGCGCTTTAGTGAGGATGAATGTATTGGGTCAGATAAAGGAAGGACAGAAGCAGAGCTTAAATAGATTGTAAATTGAACAGAATGGGATACTGTTATTTTTAGCTTGGTGAATAGAAAACTGTTAC
>SJXQ01010420.1:119831-134324 GCA_006408695.1 Aepyceros melampus
GACCCACAGAGGCCTGCTTTGGGGGAGCACTGAAGTTCTGTGGTTTTGAATGTGAAACATAAACCTTTGCATCATTGTTGTTGCTGGGATGGGGAATTTTCCGGGGAAACATTTCATCCTTCACTGAAATCTGCTCTGTGCTTAGGCCTAGGAGAATGATCATTTCCTTGGTATAAAGCACATGCCTGCAGCAGCTCAGTTATACTTTATGACCCGAGCGTATCAACAGTGTGATTTGGAAAGCCAGCTTAGTTCCTCCTTTGCCTTCCATCTTATCATCTGTGGAAGTTGTTTTGCCATTCTTCTCTGATATGAAGAAGATGGAAGCAATGCAGTTTTGATTGTGAGAGGTAAAATGTTTTCAGGCTTCTCTGAAGAAACTACCTTTTGTATGATAGTATTTAGCACAAAGGGATTGTGATATGTCAAAACCCTAAAGACATTCCAAGACCCAAATGCAGATTGGGAGGACAGACTTCCCAAGACAGAGGAAGCAAGGCGTGGCGTTATGTGGTGGCTCCAGACGCTGAATGCCACTGGAGACCCCAACAGGACTTGCTGAAGCCTGGATCCAGAGACCCCACTCTGCCAGTTTCTGATCGAGTCTTTCTGGGGCAAGGCCCTAAAATGTGCATTTCTAACACATTGCCAGGGGCTGCTACTGTTGGTGTCCCAGGCCACACTTTGAGAACCAGAGCATGGGGTGCACACAGTGACCTTGAACCTGGTGTCCACCCTGCCCAGGTGCTGGGTCTTGGTCCTAGGACCAAGTCCCAAATCATAATTTGCATTTTAAGAGATCCTCGGGTCATTTGTCTGCATAGTAAATTCAAGAAGCACTGATGGAGTTTTACTGGCCCTTATTTTCCTCATCTGAAAAATGGGAGTGATACTTATTTCCCAGGCTGTTGTGAAGTGAAATGTATATCATGGGCTTAGCTGTAGTGCCTGGCACACAGTATGCCCTCAGAAAATGTTACCAAGTATAGTATTAAGCCCACTTGGAATAAAACAAGTAATTTCTTTCCTTAAAGGTCAAAATCATATGTTTCTACTTACAATTTTTCGATTCTGTGTATTTCTCCTTTCCTTGGAAGTACAAACAAATGACAGTAGTAGATTTGAGGACAAATGGGTTTCCTGTTTTAATTCATTCCCATTATATATGCCTTGAATAAAGTATCTTCAGTTATTTTAATGGAGTGTGGGGAAAATCCTGACGGTAAAATTAGTAATAAAAGATTTGTATATTGAGCAGTTTGTAAAGAGCTGTAGTAGAAGCACTTAAAGTCAGTCAGACTTCAGTAGACAGTGGACACTGAAGAAAGTTGGAAATTGGCCTAAGACTTTGCCTCTTTCCTTCTCCTATCTTTCTTTATTCCATTCTTTCCAGTTCACTTCTGTAATTATTTTCAGAATTATGTGAAATTATTTTGCCTCAGTATGACTGAGGACAGGCTGGTGTGCCTTTAGAAGGCTTCTTTGCAGTGAAGCATTTAGGTTTTGTGATTCCTGAGGACCTATTCCAGCTCTCAGGTGGGCCTCTGGATCCCACTCCCCCCACCCCATTTGCTCCTGCTGCTGCTGCTAAGTCGCTTTAGTAGTGTCCGACTCTGTGCGACCCCATAGATGGCAGCCCACCAGGCTCTGCCGTCCATGGGATTCTCCAGGCAAGAACACTGGATTGGGTTGCTGTTTCCTTCTCCAATGCATGAAAGTGAAAAGTGAAAGTGAAGTTGCTCAGTCGTGTCCCACTCCTCGCAACCCCATGGACTGCAGCCCACCAGGCTCCTCTGTTCATGGGATTTTCCAGGCAAGAGTACTGGAGTGGGTTGCCATTGCCTTCTCCAGATTTGCTCCTAGGATCTGGCTAATAAGTAGAAGCAGCCCTGGGCAGTTTGGAGCCGTAAGTGTCACCCCTGGATCTGTAATCTGTGGGCCTGGTATCTGACCTGGGACCAGCATTATGTGCCTTGGACAGATTCCTCATCTATACTGAATCTTAGTTTCTCATCTTTATAACTAGAAATCCTTACATTTTTCCTGTCTGTATCCCTATGTTGTCATGAGGGGCCGTTTAAGATGCCTTGAATAACAGCAGCACTGTTTATCAGTGTCACATGGGCAGATCCCTGGAATGCAAGAGTAGAGCTGGCTTCAGAGAACGTTGGAGGGCCCTGGTGTCAGAAATCTGCTCCCCACACTCAGATTGGTGAGGTTTTATTAAAATTGGTCATAAAGCTGTTGGCCAATAAAGGCCAAGCATATACACACGTGAGGAAGTCCTGCGCTTTGTTTCTAATCTATGCATCTGAAGGGCTGGCAATCTCCTTTCAGTGGCCAGCAGGTGAAATACTGCTGGGAGAAGCCCGAGGCGATGACAGCTGCCATCGACTTTGTAGTGAGTGGAAGCTGTTTACTTCGCTGGATGAACAAATGATTTTGTCCTCATCTCCACTATGGGGGAACTTCTCTTACATGCCAAGCACTGGCTGCCTCCTGAGTAGCCAGGTTTCTCCAGAGGGAGAGGAGATTGTGAAGGTCTAAACAAGACTGCATGACTTGCATTTAGCAAGTCTATGACTTGGATCTCAGGGAAGACCATTCCTTTCTGTCAAGTCTCTCATACAGCCTTGACTCCTAAGGATCTTATCAGGAAGCTCTTAGATACTTGTTTAGCTATATAGGTAAACAAACAACAAAAAAACCCATTCAACTGCAAATCCTGCTAGTAAGCTTTTCCTCTTAGGGAGAAATTCAAGTTGTTGACTTAAAGAGTGTGGTCCTAGGCTTGACTCCTGGTAAGTTCCCATCTTTGAACTGTTTTCTCTTGGCCTAGTCTGCCTTTTTGGGATAGGAATTCAGATTTTTTCCCTTTCTTGCATCCTGTTAAGTCACTGATTTAATTTCTCAGTATTCAATTTTTGCATCGTGACCTTAATGTCTATTTCTACCCTCTATGCTGCAGATGCTAGAAAACAAAAAAAGATGCTTGAGAAAAGTTCCCCAGAGCTTGATTGCTGGGTCCTGTTTGGTTCTGCCCATGTGCAAGGCTAGCTTTCAGAGTTGAGTGAAACGGAGTGAGAGGCAGGGCATGGGGCATCCACTTTGCTGCTGCACATAAGGCTGGAAACTGCTGTGTTCCATGCTCACCAGCTTGTGATGGTGGCCCTTTTCACTGTGGCAGAGCCCTGGAGCTTATTCCATCAGGTTCTGCATAGGTGTTTTAAGCCTCGTAATGCCTGGCAATGAGTCATTCTAGGCTGAAACCAGCTAGAGTGGTTTCTGTTGGCTGCAGCTGAATCCTAACTGATAGTGACTGGGCACCTGCCATTCTCTCTGATGTAACCCTGTAGCTTTCACACATTGTTCTTGGCCACCCTAACCATCTGCCCACCAGAGTACCTGCACCTGTTATCCCAATCTGACAGGGGTCTTTTCCTCCCCTCACTCCTAGGCATGTTCCTTGGCATGAACTCTGCTGTGACCACAGCCAGTCCAGGTCTGTTCTGTGGCTTGAGCAACCAAAAAAAAAATTGCTTAAACATTGCATGTAGAAAGATGAGTTATGAGTTTGTGGGCCCTTGTTGTCACGGTTAGCACTCTGGACTTTGAATTTATGTAGCTTCATGGCCTAATATGTTGATTTTTCAAATGTATTGTCTTACTGGAAGCTGATCAGAAATTCTCTACACCTTCTGTCCTATTGGGTGTCCCAACTTTTCCAGACATCTGGAATTTTTCACTTATTCATCTGCCATATTTAAGAGATGTACTTTAAAAATAAGTGAATCAGAAAGGGCACTTTTCATTTCAAAACTTTCCATTTGTGCATTTTTCCAGGTATTATTAAATAGCTTTCTTCAGAGAATCATTTTAGGAGAATTGAACATATGTGGTGAAGATAAGAAACCTTTGTGAAAAAAATACAGACATTGTAGAAATGAGGCATATCAAGGGACATCCAGAGTCAACTGAAGTCCCTGACTTAAACTTCAGAGTTGTGGATTTTTCATGTGGGTTCCTTGATATTGTATCATTGGTCTTCCCTTACACATCTCAGAGGAAGCAGCTGAACTTAGTCTTCATTCAATACAATGGTCAAAAGTCAGGCAGTGCTTAAAGTTACTGAGAAGTCCTGCTATCTTCAATGGGGAAATGTATCTGAGAGGCCAAATGGTTTTTATTCTTTTGATGTGTGATATACGTGTGAACAATCACATACAGCCTTCTCCTCTCCATCACTAAACCTGTATGCATGCTAGAAAGTGTTCTCAAAGGGATTTGTATGTCTTTTCCAGGCCTGAGTGGTGGAAGAGTGCCTAGTATGTGTCTTGGGTAGACAAGGTGTCTTATATGTGACCAGCACACACACACACTCACACACTTACTCTTAAGAATTGTTCCTTTCAAAGCACAATTATTCTCTGCCTTTGAGCACAATCCATTCCGGGAAACTCTATCATAAAGCAGTCACATTTTCCCATAAGAACGATATCATAATTGGGCATTGCATTCCTGACCAAGGACCTGCCATTAAATAAACCATAGATGTGACAAAAATATGTCATAAAAGCAAAGATGCAACAGCTATAAACCTCTGTAATAATTCTAAAGAATAAAATTGTGTTCTGTCATATAAATGGGCTCAAATATACTGTACACATTGATTATATAAGAAATCTCAATGAACTATAAAGTCCATATAATAACATAAAAAGTACAAATCTAGTGCATCATAAATTTGACCTAAAACTAATATTCTAACTATAATAAACATTAAACATTTAATTAAGAATCATTTTTCTTGCCTTTTGGAAGTTAGGATGACATTTTAGTATATGATTTGAATGGCCCAGTTTTCTCAAAAAGTGCTAACCTTATGCCTTCTATTATTTCATTGAAACTTTCCATTAATAAGTAGAGGCATTTCAGAAAGCATCCCAATGACCTTGGTACAATAGCCCACAGGAACACTATTGCCACTAGACATAACATTTCAAACCATCAATTAGGGGAATAGATATTATAAGGGATGATATAGATTTGTTCTGTGGAATGCTGAATGGGTGGATGTTATATTAGAGAGGTAAGGACTGAGAGCTGTGTCCATATATCTAGTTCTGAGCCTTGCTGTAAACTCTGTTGTGTGTATGTGCTCATTTGTTTCAGACTCTTTGTGACCCCATTGACTGTAGCCTGCCAGGCTCCTCTGTCCGTGTGTCTCCAGTTAATAACATATTCCATGTTTATCCAATGCTCTAGTGCTTAGTGACTGAGAAAGAACACCTCTACTTCAGTAATTGTATGGCACTCTTTTGCTTCCATTTAAAAGACCAAGTTCAAGAAACTTCAAGGTTCTGCTGCTGTTTTCTTAACAGAGAAACATTTTAAAAATCAGTAAAAATAACTTTTTAGCTTCTTTTAAATATAGCCTTTGAGTATATGGTATAGGAATACTGTACATTTTCATTCATTTCTTCCAGTGTCTGGAGAAATGCCTAGCACAGGATTGGTGTTCCATAAATATTTGTGCAAAAGAAAGAGAGAGAGAGAAGTGGGGGTGAGGAGGAAGCAGAAAGGGAAATGAATTGCTCATATAAGAGCTTTAACCACCTCAGGGTTACTAGGACGAACCTTAGAGTTGCTTATAGAGAAGGTGCCTTGAGGAGTTCAGGAAAATTTCCATCCAGCAGAAGAATAACTGGCCAGTTCAAATTCCACAAGCTGAAGACACAGGAGATCAGATGAGTGAAGTCTAGAGCAGGGCGCTTTAAGAATCAGTATGATTCAGGGGATCAGGCAAGATGCTCGTCACCTCCCTCCTCTTTTCTTACTCATTCTCCACAGGTCCTCTCATCCACCCCACTTCATCTCATACATTTCAACTCTGGCCTGTAACTCAATAGCTTCTAAACCTGTCTTTGCAGCTCAATCTCTTATCTTAGATTCTGGTACTTATATCTGAATATCTACTGGACTTAAGTGTTTGACTGTCCTCAATGCAGCTCAAATTCACCTTAAAGTTAAATGAATTATCATTTCTCACCCCAAATTTTAGTATCTTTATATTTTTAGTTTCTATTTTTACCTTCTTATTCATTGGACTTTCTTAAGCAAAGAGAAGGAAGAGTATTTGAACAAATTTGAATTCTTTCCATTGCTATGTCCTGTCTTGTTTTCAGGTGAAAGGAATGCAGTACCCAAAGTCTTGACTAGCAGGTCCCGTTGTGTTGGTCTGTGGGTTGGAAGCAATTTCTTAAGAGCTATGCATATTGAAAATCATACATTTTTAGAAAAAGCCATTTACAGTGTGTATCCTCAATGCTTTCAACACATTTCGAGAGTAGGCTTTCTGGTGTCAGAATGGATTAGCTCTGGGGAGGGTGACTGCAGGAAGGTTTAGGAAGAACCTAGGTCTGTGAAGTTTCCCAGGATACAGAACTTTCAGTACTGAACCAGGACAATTCCAGGTAAACTGGGGTAGCTTGTTACCTTGTAAAGGGATATATATTCTCAGTACTGTGTAGTAACAGGAAGTAAGTCAATGAAAGCGATGAGTAGAAAATCTGTTGGCTAACATCAGATCTTTTTGGCCATATCAACACATAAAAGTGACAATATTATATTCATATTAACTTGCTTAGACTCTGAGAAGCAGTGGATATTTAATGCAGTAGTTTTCATTGATACAGGTTTGTGAAATATTTATTGTTGAATCCATGAACTAGTATTCAGATATTTAATATAGACAAGTATTATAAATCTCTGCACAGTTGTTTGTGTTTATATGGTGATCTGGTGTCATCCATTAAAACCCATACATAGAGAGTAACGTTTATTCAGCCAATGTGTGTAGGCATTGGTTTGATCAAATGTGAGAAGGCAAAGGGATATTTGAAATACTAATATTCTAAAGACATATTCAAACAAATATTCCATTTACTATAGTGGGCATTTTAAATTACTTAAGAATGGCTGGCTTTTATGGTCAGTTGGCTATAGCTTTGTTGCTGGTAATAAGTCATAAATTTTAACACATCACCTTTTTAAGACTATCCAGGACAATATATTAAAGTGAAGAGAATGTGTAAGAATTTATACAGCATGCCAATTTTGTGTAATTGTTATTAATAAATTAGTAAGGAGGGAGTAACAAAAATGAATTTCTGGAATTCATTAAATTGAGGGTAACTTTTTGTGCTTGAGCCAGTTATTTCTAAGAGTACACAGAGAAGGCAGTGCCAAGATATCATAAAAACGGGGGAAAATGTCTAGTGGGACATCATAGCATTGGACATTGTTTAGGTATTATAATTCTAGTTAAAGAACACATGAAAATAAATTTGACTCATTTCCCAGAAAGCTCACTTTGTATTTTAATGGGTACATATGTAGACAAATTGCCTAGGTTTCATCCATTATGGGGCCTTATGCAAGTTAGCTACCCTCTTCAAGCCTTGATTTTTTTCCATTGGTTAAACTGGAATGAAGGAGTTTTCTCTTGAGTTGGTAGGTTGAGACTGTGAATGCAAAACTGTTAATAGACTGCCTGAAAGAGTATTACTTGATATTATTTCATGCATTGTATATTATTATATATTAATATAATACATACGGTAACAATTACTACATAATATATTTGTATACGACCTTAGCTCAGCCACCATACTTTGAGTGCCTTTATTTCTCACAGTTCTGGAGGCTGAAAAGTCCCAGGTCAAGATTTCCCAGATTCAGTTCTAGGTCAAGATGCTCCAATTCAATTCAGGTGTCCCAGGCTCTCTTCCTGACTTGCAGACAGCTGCCATCTTGCTGTTTCCTTATGTGATAGTAAGAGAAGGCTCTGGGGTCTTTTCCTCTTATAAGGGAATTTTATCATGGATGCTCTACTCTTCTGACCCGCCTCTGAACCTCCCAAAGGTCCCATTTTCAAATACCATCACACGTTAGGACTTCATTTTCAGGGGGATATAAATATTCAGTCCATTACATATATAATATACTAAAACTTTTTTATACTTTATATATAAAGTATCAGTTCAGTTCAGTTCAGTTGCTCAGTCGTGTCTGACTGTTTGCAACCCCATGAACTGCAGCACGCCAGGCCTCCCTGTCCATCACCAGCTCCCAGAGTTCACCAAACTCATGTTCATGGAATTGGTGATGCCATCCAGCCATCTCTTCCTTTGTCATCCCCTTCTCCTCCTGCCCCCAATCCCTCCCAGCATCATAGTCTTTTCCAATGAGTCAACTCTTCGCATAAGGTGGCCAAAGTATTGGAGTTTCAGCTTTAGCATCAGTCCTTCCAATGAACACCCAGGACTGATCTCCAAAATAACAAAACAGCTAATATTTGTTAGTTATTATTAAGTAAATTTTGGGCTTATTAGTGTTGGAATCTGCAACTGAATGAAATGCCATCTGGGTGTTACACTAGAATAGTTGGCAATTTTTTGGTCATTATTTTGCCCTTACTGTGAAAATGCCTTGAATATGATCATTTGAAGGATCACACATTACCAGAAATGGGTTAAGTGTATATGAAATGATTAAAAAGAAAAACTGTGCAAACATCATTAGTTGGGAAAAAACTTTTGTAGTAAATGCATTCATTGAGCTCCAGATGTAAGCTTCATCATGGATTGCTATTCATTAGCTTAGAGGATTCTGCCTTTCTGAGAGCTATCAGATGGAAAACTCTAGGTTGGTTCAGTACTGTTTGAAAACACAAGATCTTTGCAATTCTCATACTCTTGGTAAAATCTAAATAGTTCTTCAAAGGATTTAATGACAGGGACAAATTTAAAGAAAATTTCAAATCAACAACTGATAATCATTAACACTGGAAGCCTAAACATGACTTAGGGTTGCTAATTTGCTAATAGTTTTTTTATAAGCACATATAAATCATTAGTAGGAGATAAAGAGTGAGCTGAAATAAATGATAATTAAATGAACTTGCAGTAAATACAGGAAATTCTGATGCTGGAGGAGCTCAGGTATGTGTCCAACAATAGGCATGAAGAACAAATAGATTTGATGAAGAAGACTAATTCAAGTAACTGGGATTATCTGTTTCAAGAATTGGAGAAAGAAAGAGCTGTGTGTGTGTGTAGATGTTTGTTGAATGAATGATGCTGAAGGGATGTGGACTGGGATTGCTCAGGGGGACACCTAGATTTATGCTGATACTCTTTCTTATCTGCCCCTTTTGGAAGACGGCAAAAGGAATGGGAAGGAACCTGAGTTGGGAGAGATCTCCAATCCTGAAAGGAGAGATGGGACCAAGTGGAGCATATGGAGCATACGAATCTCTCCATAGCATCTTCACAATTGTCAGTAATTACACGTTCCATCTCCTGATTGGTGGTTCCTGGGGGAGGGGGCATTGTTCCCTGCTGATGAAGTTTAATGTCAAGTGTAGACTGATTTGCTTTACCTTCAGGCCCTTTTTTCTCAATTTAGAGATGGCGGCTGTTTTTCTGTCAGACACAAGCTTCACTTAATGACTGTGTAGTTTATTACCCAGTAGGTCATATCCTGTATATTTTAAGAACAAACACCTCAGAGACTGTGCCTTGGTGGAAGGAGATGACATGTGTCACTGCTGTTATTTTCACTACAGCTTGGTGGAAAAACTAATTACCTTTTCATCTGGGCAAATTCAGAGGTCAGTTTACCACTAGTATATCACTACATGACAGGGAACACGGGTAATTAGGTGGGATGTGTAACCTGGATATTCCATGGATCTCATTACATCTTATTTAGAAAGGCTATAATTTGATTGGTGGAAAATTAAGGCATCTTCTCATGGGTCATTTTATCTTTCTGCAATAATAATTCTTGGCTTGATTAAAAATTGATCCGGTGTCTTCAAGTGAATTTATTATTGCTGCAATCTATCACCCCCAGACAGATAATCTGGTTCCCATCTTTATCTGATTTGAAAAATCTGTCACTTATTATGTGTTGTTTTTTTCAATCATTTAAATTGATAGCATTCTAGGAAAGCGCATGCAACCCCAGGTTTCTTGGAGAAAAGCTTGCGGAGGGCGTGGGTGCATACTCTCATGGTAAAGGACTGGATAATCTGTCAGTTTTAATAAATCGATTTTGAATCAGTCTGTGGTAACATTTTCTCTATTAAAAATAATCAAGCTCCGTTTTGAGGAATGAGAAAGTTGAAGGATAGTATGATGGCAGACTGTTTTTCCTCCTTGTCTCTCTCTCTTGCTCCAGCTTCTTTTGTTGAACCAGAGGGCTTTATTCGTTCCTTTAAAGATTCTCCCAAGACTGCAAAATGCAAACTCAAATCCTGGTGAGTCAACCAGAATAAGTTTAATGACCTTCACGAAGTTACAGAACATCAGTCCATATGCAGGGGAAACATTTTGAGCTAACTTAGGCATTCAAGGAAACATATTAAATTTAATTATTCACATTTTATAGTTCTCTTAGCCCATGAGTCCAATAGAAGATATAAAACTTACAATCATCAGATGTATTTTTGACCTTTACTTTAATAATAGTTGTTGTTTAGTTGCTCAGTAGTGTCTGACTCTTTTGTGACCCCATGGACTGTAGCCTTCCAGGCTCCTCTGTCCATGGGATTTCCCAGGCTAGAACACTGGAGTGTGTTGCCATTTCCTCCTGCAGGAGATCTTCCCGACCCCAGGATCAAACACATGTCTCTGCATCTCCTGCACTGCAGGCAAATTCTTTACTGGTGAACCACTGGGGTGTGTGTGTGTGTGTGTGTGTGTGTGTGTGTTAGTCAGTCGCTCAGTTGTGTCTGATTCTTTGTGACTCCATGGACGTAGCCCAGGCTCCTCTGTCTGTGGGATTTTCCAGGCAAGAATACTGAGGTTTAAGTATAGAGAGGTTATTTAATATCCTGAAGTTATATAGTTGGTAAGGGGCCCCACCAGGATTCAAATCCTGATGGTCTAACTCAAGAGTATGGTAATTATCACTACAGGTGTCCCCTCTCCCCCTTTTTTTTGAAAGTTTGCCTTATGCCACTTTGCTTTTATAAAACACCTACACTAGTACTATAATGAGACCGATAGTCTTAGAATTAGCTTTCTGAGGACAGATAGAAGGAAGCTTTTAGAGTAAGCTTAAAGCCAACAGTTTCAATAAAGCAATAAGTACATATTTATTAAAGGCTTCCCATAATTGAAGCAGCATTCTTAGGTAATGGGAATACAAAAATAATGACAAGATTTTCACTAATAATATATAAAAGAAAAATAAATAACAGAAATGATAAAATGTAACAGTGTAGCATCATCATGTAAGAATTTGTTCCAAACTGCTAAATATCACAGTTATCCAAGTCTATGCCCCAATGCTGAAGAAACTGAAGTTGAACGGTTTTATGAAGACCTACAAGATCTTTGAGAACTAACACCTCAAAAAGATGTCCTTTTCACTATAAGGGACTGGAATGGAAAAGTAGGAAGTCAAGAAACACCTGGGGTAACAGGCAAATTTTGCCTTGAAATGTGGAATGAAGCAGGCCAAAGACTAATAGAGTTTTGCCAAGAAAATGCACTGGTCATAGCAAACACCCTCTTCCAACAACACAAGAGAAGACTCTACACATGGACATCACCGATGGTCAACACCGAAATCAGATTGATTATATTCTTTGCAGCCAAAGATGGAGAAACTCTATACAGTCAACAAAAACAAGACCAGGAACTGACTGTGGCTCAGATCATGAACTCCTTATTACCAAATTCAGACTTAAATTGAAGACAGTAGGGAAAACCGCTAGACCATTCAGGTATGACCTAAATCAAATCCCTTATGATTATACAGTGGAAGTGAGAAATAGATTTAAGGGCCTAGATCTGATAGATAGAGTGCCTGATGAACTATGGAATGAGGTTCATGACACTGTACAGGAGACAGGGATCAAGACCATCCCCATGGAAAAGAAATGCAAAAAAGCAAAATGGCTGTCTGGGGAGGCCTTACAGATAGCTGTGAAAAGAAGAGAGGCGAGAAGCAAAGGAGAAAAGGAAAGATATAAGCATCTGAATGCAGAGTTCCAAAGAATAGCAAGAAGAGATAAGAAAGCCTTCTTCAGCAATCAATGCAAAGAAATAGAGGAAAAGAACAAAATGGGAAAGACTAGAGATCTCTTCAAGAAAATTAGAGATACTAAGGGAACATTTCATGCAAAGATGGGCTTGATAAAGGACAGAAATGGTCTGGACCTAACAGANGAAGTGTTGACTCATTGGAAACGACTCTGATGCTGGGAGAGATTCGAGGCAGGAGAAGGGGACAATAGAGGATGAGATGGCTAGATGGAATCATGGACTCGATGGACCTGAATCTGAGTGAACCCCGGGAGGTGGTGATGGACAGGGAGGCCTGGAGTGCTGCGATTCATGGGGTCACAAAGAGTCAGACACGACTGAGCGATTGAACTGAACTGAACTGAACAGAAGCAGAAGATATTAAGAAGAGGTGGCAAGAATATACAGAAGAACTGTACCAAAAAGATCTTCAGGCCCAGGTAATCATGATGCTGTGATCACTCATCTAGAACCAGACATCCTGGATTGTAAAGTCAAGTGGGCCTTAGAAAGCATCACTATGAACAAAGCTAGTGGAGATGATGGAATTCCAGTGGAGCTATTTCAAATCCTGAAAGATGATGCTGTGAAATTGTTCCACTCAATGTGCCAGCAAATTTGGAAAACTCAGCAGTGGCCAAGGACTGGACAAAGTCAGTTTTCATTCCAATCCCAAAGAAAGGCAATACCAAAGAATTCTCAAATTACTGCACAGTTGCACTCATCTCACATGCTAGTAAAGTAATGCTCAAAATTCTCCAAGCCAGGTTTAAGCAATACATGAACCGTGAACTTCCTGATGTCCAAGCTGGTTAGAGAAAAGGCAGAGGAACCAGAGATCAAATTGCCAACATCCGCTGGATCATGGATAAAGCCAGAGAGTTCCAGAAAAAACATCTATTTCTGCTTTATTGACTATGCCAAAGCCTTTGACTGTGTGGATCACAAGAAACTGTGGAAAATTCTGAAAGAGATGGTAATACCAGACCCCCTGACCTGCCTCTTGATAAATCTGTTTGCAGGTCAGGAAGCAAGAGTTAGAACTGGACATGGAACAACAGACTGGTTTCAAATAGGAAAATGAGTATGTCAAGGCTGTATATATTCACCCTGTTTATTTTTAACTTCTATGCAGAGTACATCATGAGAAACGTTGGACTGGAAGAAACACAAGCTGGAGTTAAGATTGTCGGGAGAAATATCAATAACCTCAGATATGCAGATGACACCACCCTTATGGCAGAAAGTGAAGAGGAATTAAAAAGCCTCTTGATGAAACTGAAGGAGAAGAGTGAAAAAGTTGACTCAAAGCTCAACATTCAGAAGATGAAGATTATGGGAAAAGATGAGGAAACAGTAGAAACAGTGTCAGACTTTATTTTTGGGGTCTCCAAAATCACTGCAGATGGTGACTGCAGCCGTGAAGTTAAAAAATGCTTACTCCTTGGAAGAAAAGTTATGACCAACCTAGATAGCATATTCAAAAGCAGAGACATTCCTTTGCTGGCTAAGGACTGTCTAGTCAAGGCTATGGTTTTTCCTGTGGTCATGTATGGATGTGAGAGTTGGATATGAAGAAGGCTGAACACTGAAGAATTGATGCTTTTGAACTGTGGTGTTGGAGAAGACTCTTGAGAGTCCCTTGGACTGCAAGGAGATCCAACCAGTCCATTCTGAAGGAGATCAGCCCTGGGATTTCTTTGGGAGGAATGATGCTAAAGCTGGAACTCCAGTATTTTGGGCCACCTCATGTGAAGAGTTGACTCATTGGAAATGACTCTGATGCTGGGAGAGATTCAAGGCAGGAGAAGGGGACGATAGAGGATGAGATGGCTGGATGGCATCACTGACTTGATGGATGTGAGTCTGAGTGAATTCTGTGAGTTAGTGATGGACAGGTAGGCCTGGAATGCTGTGATTCATGGAGTTGCAAAGAGTTGGACATGACTGAGAGACTGAAATGAACTGAACTGAACTGATGACAAACCCACAGCAAACACTATCCTCAATGGTGAAAAATTGAAAACATTTCCCCTAAAGTCAGGAACAAGAAAAGTGTGCCCACTTTCACCACTACTATTCAACATAAATCTAGAAGTTTTAGCCACAGCAATCAGAGCAGAAAAAGAAATAAAAGGAATCGAAATTGGAAAAGAAGAAGTAAAACTCTCACTGTTTGCAGATGACATGATCCTCTACATAGAAAACCCTAAAGACTCCACCAGAAAATTACCAAAGCTTATCAATGAATATAGTAAAGTTTCAGGATATAAAATCAATACACAGAAATCCCTTGCATTCCTATACACTAATAATGAGAAAGTAGAAAAAGAAATTAAGGAATCAATTCCATTCACCATTGCAACAAAAAGAATAAAATACTTAGGAATATACC
>SJXQ01010420.1:134417-154744 GCA_006408695.1 Aepyceros melampus
TTGCATTCCTATACACTAATAATGAGAAAGTAGAAAAAGAAATTAAGGAATCAATTCCATTCACCATTGCAATGAAAAGAATAAAATACTTAGGAATATATCTACCTAAAGAAACTAAAGACCTATATATAGAAAACTATCAAATACTGGTGAAAGAAATCAAAAAGGACTCTAATAGATGGAGAAATATACCATGTTCATGGATTGGAAGAATCAATATAATGAAAATGAGTACACTACCCAAAGCAATCTACAGATTCAGTGCAATCCCTATCAAGCTACCAGTAGGATTTTTCACAGAGCTAGAACAAATAATTTCACGATTTGTATGGAAATATGAAACACCTCAAATAGCCAAAGCAATCTTGAGAAAGAAGAATGGAAACAAGAGGAATCAACCTGCCTTCTTCAGGCTCTACTATAAGCCACAGTCATCAAGACAGTATGGTACTGGCACAAAGACAGAAATATAGATCAATGGAACAAAATAGAAAGCCCAGAGATAAATCCATACACCTATGGACACCTTATCTTTGACAAAGGAGGCAAGAATATACAATAGCTTAAAGACAATCTCTTTAACAGGTAGTGCTTGGAAAACTGGTCAACCGCTTGTAAAAGAATGAAACTAGATCACTTTCTAACACAATACACAGAAATAAATTCAAAATGGATTAAAGATCTAATCTTTAAAGGCCAGAAACTATAAAACTCCTAGAGGAGAACATAGGCAAAACACTCTCTGACATACATCACAGCAGGATCCTCTATGATCCACCTCCCAGAATACTGGAAATAAAAGCAAAAATATACAAATGGGACCTAATTAAACTTAAAAGCTTCTGCACAACAAAGGAAACTATAAGCAAGGTGAAAAAACAGCCTTTGGAATGGGAGAAAATAATAGTAAATGAAAGGACTGACAAACAACTAATCTCAACAATATACAAGCAACTTATGCAGCTCAATTCCAGAAAAATAAATGACCCAATCAAAAATGGGCCAAAGAACTAAATAGACATTTCTCCAAAGAAGACATACAGATGGCTAACAAACACATGAAAAGATGCTCAACATCACTCATTATCAGAGAAATGCAAATCAAGACCACAATGAGGTACCATTTCACACCAGTCAGAATGGCTGTGATCCAAAAGTCTACAAGCAATAAATGCTCGAGAGGGTGTGGAGAAAAGGGAACCTTCTTACACTGTTGGTGAGAATGCAAACTAATGCAGCCACTATGGAGAACAGTGTGGAGATTCCTTAAAAAAAAACTGGAAATAGAACTGCCTTATGACCCAGCAATCCTGCTGCTGGACAAACACACTGAGGAAGCCAGAATTGAAAGAGACACATGTACCCCAATGTTCATTGCAGCACTGTTTATAATAGCCAGGACATGGAAGCAACCTAGATGTCCATCACAGATGAATGGATAAGAAAGCTGTGGTACATATACACAATGGAGTATTACTCAGCCACTAAAAAGAATACATTTGAATCAGTTCTAATGAAGTGGATGAAACTGGAGCTAATTATACTGAGTGAAGTAAGCCAGAAAGAAAAGCACCAATACAGTATACTAACTCATATATATGGAATTTAGAAAGATGGTAATGATAACCCTGTAGGCAAGACAGCAAAAGAGACACAGATGTATTAAACAGTCTTATGGACTCTATGGGAGAGGAAGAGGGTGGGATGATTTAGGAGAATGGCCTTGAAACATCTATAATATCATAAAAGAAATGAATTGCCAGTCTAGGTTTGATGCAGGGTGCAGGATGCTTGGGGCTGGTGCACTGGGATGTCCCGGGGGGATGGTATTGGGGGAGAAATGGGAGGGGGATTCGTCATTGGGAGCACGTGTACACCCATGGCGGATTCATGTTGATGTGTGGTGGAACCAGTAGAATATCATGAATGTGAGAGTTGGACTGTGAAGAAGGCTGAGCACAGAAGAATTGATGCTTTTGAACTGTGGTGTTGGAGAAGACTCTTGAGAGCCCCTTGGACTGCAAGGAGATCCAACCAGTCCATTGTGAAGGAGATCAACCCGGGGATTTCTTTGGAAGGAATGATGCTAAAGCTGAAGCTCCAGTACTTTGGCCACCTCATGGAAAAGTTGACTCATTGGAAAAGACCCTGATGCTGGGAGGGATTGGGGGCAGGAGGAGAAGGGGACGACCGAGGATGAGATGGCTGGATGGCACCACGGACTCAATGGACGTGAGTCTGAGTGAACTACGGGAGTTGGTGATGGACAGGGAGGCCTGGCGTGCTGCGATTCATGGGGTCGCAAAGAGTCGGACACGACTGAGAGACTGAACTGAACTGAACTGAACAATAATAATAACAATTAATAAATTGATAATTAGTGGATAATTATTGATAATTAATAATCAATAATTAAAATTATCCCAAAAAAGAAGTTAGATGAGTCATCTGTGCATATAAGACAGATATATTTTTTTAAGTGGGAATTTTTCTGGATTCTTGAGTCTAGCACAGAATTTGTCTAAGAGGGATGTAATGAATAGGGTATTCCTGGGAAAGCCCAGAGTGGACAAAAGTTTAGAGGCAAGAATGATGCCCTAAGAACCTCCTATTGTGCTCTAGAACCAGCAGAACATGGAAGCAGAGACTGGCTCCTGTTTGCTCAGTCAGAGAGAAAGATTGAATCAACAGGGCTACACAGAACAGGACCAAGGGCTTCCTTCTGGAGTCAGAAATACACATCAATCTGACCTTCACATCCTGATTTCAGGCTCAAGCTCCTACAGAATCATGGTTGTGCCTTTGATGTATATGTGTATTTAGCTAAATTAAGCATGAGGCACTCTGCACAGAGGGGCACTTGATAAATCTGTTTCTTGCTTATTCCTTCACTCATGCTTTGCATAAGAGAAGTGAATGATTATAGTTTTTTTCCCCCTTTCCCGGCAGTCTCACAGTATGGGAGCAGCATGTTCCTTCTCATTGCCATTCCCTCTCTGCAGGATAAAGGAAGAAATATGACTTGAGCCACAACAAATATTAACTCAGGTATATTACTAAGTGTTCCCGAAGGAATAAAGACTAAATAAATCCACCATGTGGCTTTAGAGGGGCAATATCCAAGAGGACTTTATTTCCGAATGCTTCCTGAGAATGTGAACATGGCTAAATCTTTTGTTTTCATTCAAAATGAAGAGATTCAACACTCAGCAATTAATATCACACTGGAATGTCATGGGCATACCTGCAAATGTTTAAGCATCCTTCCTTAAACATACTAGTTTAAAGCATATACATGTCTTTTAGTTGTTGCTGCTGCTATGAAATGTCTTATTTGTAAAATGTAGACAAGTAAATGGCTGTTGCTGGGGTAAAAGGACAGGCTCATACAATCTACTTGGGCAGGGGTCAGTAACATTTTTTGTAAAAGTCTAAATAATAAATATTTTAGGCTTTGCCAAAGAGTCATCTTCATGTGAAAGCAGTCACTGTCAATACATAAATGACTGTGTGACTATATTCCAATAAAACTTTATATGTGGGCATAAATATTTGAATTTTAAGTATTTTTCATATTATGAAATAATATTCTTTTTTTTTCAACTGCTTACACATGTAACATCTATTTTTACCTTGTAGGAAATACAAAAGAGATTTGGCTCAATGGCTATAGTTAATTGGCTTCTGTTCTTAGGTAGAAGAGGATAGTGAAGTCGCTCAGTCATGTGTGACTCTTTGGTAGTTTTATAAACACTACCAGGCTCCTCTGTCCATGGAATTTTCCAGGCAAGAGTACTGGAGTGGGTTGCCATTTCCTTCTTCATAAAAGAGGATAAACACTTTGTAAACAAAGGCTGAGAAAGAGAACTCTGGAGCAGGCTAAAGGTGTAAGCATGAATCCAGGTAAGAAGACAAGGTTCTTGTCAGCCACAAGCACTGTCCCCAAAGGCGTTATTCTCCAGGGACTAGAGTCAGTCCTTGGCTGTTTTACCAGCCTGAAAAGATATTCCAAAGTAGCACCAAAGTAATTGTTTCTTGAGAAACTGAAGAGTTAATGCTGCCTTTCAAACCAGTACCACACAGTCTTACAGCCTTAGCTCTGGCTTGCCTGTCCCAAGCTCCTGGATTTAATTAAACTATCCTCACTGGTCTTTAACAGGCTCTGACTCACTGAAATTATCTTTTGGAAAGGACAATCACTTGGTGGGGAGAATAGGTTGGGTTCTAAGCTCCTAGCCATCTGGTCATCACTACAGTAATAGTCTAAAGAATGGACAGAGATTATCATGATAAAAATTCTGAATAATTCTGTTTGTTATAGATAGCTAAAACTGAGAAAAATGCCTTTCACATGTGGTTTTTCATATGGTAAACAAAGCAGTTTGTGAACCCGTCTATTCTACTCCCAGGTGCTGTATGCTTTCTTTGTCTTCAAGATTTGGTCTTGGCCTCATATAAGATCACTCAGTCTCCCTGTAGTATTTCAAGCACTATTTTTAAGCCTCTAGTATGCACAAAGAATCGTACAAAGGATATTTGATTTATAAACTTTATAAGACCCTTGACATCAATCACCATTCATATGACTGTTCTACAGATGACTAAAATGAAGCTCATAAGCCCTATGTGACTTATTCAAGCTAGTAAGTAACAGAAACAAGACTCAAATCCTTTATCTACCTGTCCCTGTTACTGTATGTTAACTCTTTATCAATTCATTAAAATTACACTACTCTCTGAAGGTCTGGGGTCTAAAGTTTCCAGAATCTGAGAACCAAAATGTATAAGTTGAAAAGGTCTCTGAAACAGGAAAAATAAATGTCAATGCTCAGGTATTCAATATGTTTCATTTTGCTAAAAGTAAAGTCTATTAGCCATCACCCAGAGACCATCTACTTTTATGAGAGATGTCATTTTAATCAGTTTGGTTATCTGGTTTTTAAATTATAAACAACATATCTAAGTCAGGGAAATCTTGGAGAATATTTTATTTGATAGCTTAACAACTGGGAAAGAAACAAAATAATTATGCCATGAGGATGCAAAATACATAGCTGTCTAGGACCATTTAGTATAGTGCCTTTACTCTCTTTTATGTTCTGGTATAGTAGTTAATTTTCAAAATTAAAATGAATCCTCAAGAAATGCTTAAATTTTGCTCATCATACTCTGCTTAGAAAAGCAAGAAAGTTTGTGAAACATGTTTGGATTTTTTTTAATCAAAACTAGTTTAAAATGTTAAAGTTTGAGAGCTTAAGAGGATACATATCAGTTATAGACAAATCTTATTTTACTGCCTACTGACACCATAGGCATATAGACAAGTTCAAGCTAAAAGATCTTGGTAACTATTTCAGTAAGTTTCCAGGGCCTCGATAAGACTGCCTGTAATGGCAGCTCAGGTGCATGGGAAGCCCAGCTGAGTCAGATAACTCCATAGCCAAAGGATTAATTTCTACAGGCACCATGCCAAAGGAAAGATATAAAATCAGGAGCCAGGAAATATAGTTAAAGGCAATTTCCAAGAAAGTCATCAATCATTGCTTAAAGCTGAAGAGTTAAAGAAATAGAAGAATGAAGCAGACAATGGAAAAAATAAAAAATGTCCCAAAGGAATGAGTTGATAATGATTTTGCAGATGAGAGCATTTTACCTTTAGATGAAATCTAGAAAAGTGCCTATCATGGTAATGGACTTCACAAGTGTCTGCTCAAACAAGTCAACAACATGCAAACTTGGCAGTACTTCTGATGGATTCTCAGGTGGCTAAGTGGTAAAGAGTCCACCTACCAATGCAGGAGACACAGAAGATATAGGTTCAGATCTGGGCTAGGAAGATCCCCTGGAGTAGGGAATGACAACCTGCTCCAGTATTCTTGCCTGGAAAACTCCATGGACAGATAAACCTTGTGGGCTATAGTCCAAGGAGTCCCAAAGAGTCAGATACAACTGAGCATGCATGTACTGCTGGTCTTTGCTTTAAGATGCCTGGATTTAGGTTTGTTCTTTCAGTTTCTTATCTTGTGATAGGAGAACTAGAGGAGATGTCTCTCCAATTTCTTAGCTCAGCCTAGATCTCATCTTTAAAACATATATTCTTGTATGTTTTTGTCCTTATTCCAAGCTTCTGCCTTAACATATTTACAAAAATTCTTGGAGTTAAGGGCAAAGCTAGTTGTGACAGTATAAGTATTATATGAAAGATGGAAATATCATACTAAATTTTATGTTTCTCATGTAAAAATTCTCTTAATTTCACACACACAAAACATGTTCCAGAAATGCTGATATTTCAAACATACAAACTCAGATCTTCCCATCATAACTAGAAACATGGCAAAAGTCTAGCATAGAGAACCATGAATCAGTTTAGTCTGATTCATTTTATGTCTTGGTGATTAAATATGCTTGATTGCCATAAATTAAGGCATGTACCAGTGTTTCCAGATTCTGGTTGAAAAGCTCTGAAGTTAATGATGGAACACTGATAAATTTTTCAACTGCTTCCTCTTTTATCTTGAACTTATATTGTTGAGATTATGTGTTTCCTTTGGCAAAGAAAAAAATAGACTTTATTTCCAACCTATTTCCTGTTGAATGTTTCTGATTACTTTAGAGCTCTTTCCCATGAAGCCATTGCTAGGCTTTCATCTTTGTGTGTTATATTCTGAAGTTCTAAAGCAATAGTCACTTTCAGTCAGACCATCACCCTACTTCCCTGTTCTTGCTTGGGAAGATGCACAGACAGAAAGAATTGAGTCTACATTTTAAATCAACCTTTGTGTTTGGTCCATTTACTCATTAAAGTATATAAATAATAAATTAATAAAGCCACTGGGCTTCCCTGGTGGCTAAGAAGGTAAAGAATCCACATGCAATGTGGGAAACCTGGTTTTGATCTCTGGGTTGGGAACATCTCATGTAGAAGGGAACGGCTACCCATTTTAGGATCCTTGCCTGGAGAATCCCATGGACAGAGGAGTCTGGTGAGCTGCAGTCTATGGGGTTTCAGAGAGTCGGATATGATTGAGTGACTAAGAACACAAAAAAAGCCACTAACACATTGCAACTCACTATAATGCCTTTTACTAATCCACCAGTCTACTTTATTGAACAAACAAAATATAAGCGTCATGAAACCTGGGGCCATTTCTGTCTTTTTCATTGCCATTTCAACAGCATCTACAATATGTGAAATAGATGAATGAATCAGTAAATATATGTTAAATAAATGAGTGAAGAAGCCCTACTAACAGTGTGCCCCATTACCTGATAACATTCCAGTCACATATACATAAAATTAAACATATTAAGACATATTAACAAAAAGTAAAGCTTCATGAGAAATATGAAGCTTCACATACATCAGAATATAAATCTTCTTTTCCAATTTTCTCTTCTTTATAGATATAATAATGGGGGAATCTTTTTAATATTCTAGAATAATTCAAAGATATTTTAACTTCAAAATGAAAAACTCTAAAGCTTAGCAAAGATGCAATATAGCACACAGGGAAAGGGCAGACTGCCTTGGTTCATATTCACTGCTGCCACCAGTTGCCTTGAACAACTAACCTAAAATCTCTGGCTTTTGGTTTATTTATCTGAAAAGAGTGATAATAATGGTACCTACCTCACAGGATATGTGGGGTTAATGATTGTGCCTGTTTTTGTCTATTGTCTCTCAGCCCAAATCTATTCTTTCCTCTTCTGATTTCTGGTGCTGAAGAGAGACTCTACAAACTACTTTTCTTAGATCCCTTTGCCAATGGACATCTCGTTGTTCTACCAACAGGAGGCATAGAGACAGACTGGAAAATAAGAGGAGGAAGAAAGGACGTCCCCATGTTTTAGGCTGTTTTGTTAGTAATATTTATGTCCATTTATTTGAGCTTCCATCTCATTTTTTTTTAATTTTGCTTTAATTGAAGGATAATTGCTTTACAGAATTTTGTTGTTTTCTTTCAAACTTCAACATGAATCGGCCAAGCTGCTGCTTCTGCTAGGTCGCTTCAGTCGTGTCCAACTCTGTGCGACCCCATAGTCGGCAGCCCACCAGGCTCCCCGGTCCCTGGGATTCTTCAGGCAAGAACACTGGAGTGGGTTGCCATTGCCTTCTCCAATGCATGAAAGTGAAAAGTGAAAGTGAAGTCGCTGAGTCGTGCCCAGCTCTTAGCAGCCCCATGGACTGTAGCCTATCAGGGTCCTCCATAGGTATACATATATCCCCTTCTTTTTGAACCTCCCTCCCCACCCCACCCTCTAGGTTGATACAGAGCCCCAGTTTTAGTTTCCTGAGTCATACAGCAAATTCCCATTGGCTATCTATTTTACATATGGTAATGTAAGTTTCATTGTTACTCTCTTCATACATCTCACTCACTCCTCCCCTCCCCTCTCCCCATGTCCATAAGTCTGTTCTCTATGTCTGTTTGTTCATTGCTGTCCTGCAAATAAATTCTTCAGTACCATTTTTCTAGATTCCATATATATGCATTAGAATATGATATTTATCTTTCTCTTTCTGACTTACTTCATTCTGTATAATAGGTCCTAGGTTCATCCACCTTATTAGAACCTATCAAAGGCGTTCCTTTTTATGGTTGAGTAAAATTCCGTTGTGTTTCCGTACTATGACTTCTTTATCCATTCATTTGTTGATAGTCATCTAGGTTGCTTTCATGTTCTAGCTATTGTAAATAGTGCTGCAATGAACAATGGGATACATGTGTCTTTTTCAATTTTGTTTTCCTCAGGGTATATGCCTAGGAGAGGGATTGCTGGGTCATATGGTGGTTTTATTCCTAGTTTTTTAAGGAATCTCCATACCATCTTCCATAGTGGCTGTATCAATTTACATTCCCACCAACAGTGCAAGAGTGTCGCCTTTTCTCCACACCCTCTCCAGCATTTATTGTTTGTAGACTTTTTGGTGATGGCCATTCTGACCAGTGTGAGGTAATATCTCATTGAAGTTTTGGTTTCCATTTCTCTAATAATGAGAAATGTTGAGCATCTTTTCATGTGTTTGTTAGCCATCTGTATGTCTTCTTTGGAGAATTTTCTGTTTAGGTCTTTTTCCCTCTTTTGATTGGGTTGTTTGTTTTTCTGGTATTGAGTTGTGTTAGCTGCTTGTATATTTGGAAAGTTAATCCTTTGTCAGTTGTTTTATTTTCTCCCATTCTGAGGGTTGTCTTTTCACCTTACTTTTCTTCTCTGATTGCTGTAGCTAGGACTTCTAGAACTATGTTAAATAATAGTGATGAAGATGGACACTTTTGTCTTGTTCAATTTTTCTCCATTGAGAATAATGTTTGCTTTGAGCTTATCATTTATGGTCTTTACTACATTGAGATAGATTCCTTCTATCCCCATTTTTTGAAGAGTTTTAATCATAAATGGGTGCTGAATTTTGTCAAAGGCTTTTTCTGCATCTATTGAGATTATCATATGGCTTTTCTTTCAATTTGTTGATATGGTGTATCACATTGATTGATTTGAGTATATTGAAGAATCCTTGCATCCCTGGAATAAACTCAGCTTGATCAGGGTGTATGAGCTTTTTAATGTGCTATTGAATTCTATTTGCTAAAATTTTGTTGAGATTTTTGCATCTATGTTCATCAGTGATACTGGCCTGTAGTTTTCTTTTTTGTGTTGTCTTTGTCTGGTTTTAGCATCAGGGTGATGGCCTTGCAGAAGGAATTTGGAAGTGTTCCTTCCTCTGCAATTTTTGGAAAGAGTTTTAGATGGATAGGCATTAGTTCTTCTATGAATGTTTAATAGAATTCTCCTGTGAAGCCATCTGGTCCTGGGCTTTTGTTTTTGGGGAGATTTTTTTATCACAGCTTCAATATCAATGCTTGTAATTGGGTTGTTCATAATTTCTATTTCTTCCTGGTTCAGTTTTGAAGATTGAACTTTTCTAAGAATCTGTCCATTTCTTCCAGGTTATCCATTTTATTGCCACATAATTGTTCATAATAGTCTCTTGTGGTCCTTTGTATTTCTGCAGTGTCTGTTGTAACCTCTCCTTTTTCATTTCTAATTTTGTTGATTTGATTCTTCTCTCTTTTTTCCTTGATGAATCTGGCCAAAGGTTTGTAAATTTTGTTTATCTTCTCAAAGAACCAACTTTTAGTTTCATAAATGTAGCAGCAGAAGCATTGTGTTTTTCAGTTCTTTTTCATTTATTTCTGTTCTGGTCTTCATAATTTCTTTCCTTCTAACTTTGGGTTTTTTTGTTGTTCTTCTCATTTTTCCAGTTGTTTTAGCTATAATGTTAGGTTGTCTGTTGTTTTTCCTGTCTCTTGAGGTAGGACTGTATTGCTGTGAACTTTCTTGAATTGATTTTGTTGCATCCCATAGGTTTTGAGTTGTCATCTTTTCATTGTCATTTGTTTCTAGAAATGTTTTGATTTCCCTTTTGATTTCTTCAGTAACCTGTTGGATATTTAGAAATGCATTGGTTAATCTCCATGTATCTATGTTTCTTACAGTTTTCTTTTTTCTTGTAATTGATATCTAATCTCATAGTGCTGCAGTTGGAAAAGATGCTTGATATTACTTCAGTTTTCTTAAATTTAATGAGGCTTGATTTGTGACCCAGGATGTGGTCTATACCAGAGAATGTTACATGTGCACTTGAGAAGAAGGTGTATTCTATTTTCTTGTAATTGATATCTAATCTCATAGTGCTGCAGTTGGAAAAGATGCTTGATATTACTTCAGTTTTCTTAAATTTAATGAGGCTTGATTTGTGACCCAGGATGTGGTCTTTACCAGAGAATGTTACATGTGCACTTGAGAAGAAGGTGTATTCTTCTGCATTTGGATGGAATGTCCTGAAGATATCAATGAGATCCATCTCATCTAATGTATCATTTAAAACTTATGTTTCCATATTAATTTTCTGTTTTGATGATCTGTCCCTTGGTTTAAGTGGGGTGTTAAATTCTCCTATTATTATTGTGTTACTATCAATTTCTCCTTTTATGTCTAACAGTGTTTGTCTTATGTATTGTGGTGCTCCTATGTTGGGTGCATTGATATTTACAATTGTTATGTCTTCCTCATGGACTGATCCCTTGATCATTATGTAGTGCACTTCCTTATCTCTTGCAATGTTCTTTAAGTCTTATTTTGTCTGATATGAGAATTCTACTCCAGTTTTATTTTGCTTTCAATTTGCATGGAATATATTTTTCCATCCTCTTACTTTTAGTATATGTGTCCTTAGTTCTTAAGTGGGTTGCTTACAGACAGTATATATATATATATAGGTCTTGTTTTTGTATCCATTCAGCCAATCTATGTCTTTGGGTTGTAGCATTTAATCTGTTTATATTTAAAGTAATTATTGATATTTACTTTGGTTCCTATTGCCATTTTCTTAATTGTTTGGTGTTTGATTTTTTAGATATTTTTCTTCTCTGATAATTCTTGACTATATATAAGTCCCTTTAACATTTGTTGTAAAGATGGTTTGCTGGTACTGAATTCTCTTAACTTTTTCTTGTCTGAAAAGCTTATTTCTCCATCAATTCTGAATGAGATCCTTGCAGGGTATAATAATCTTGGTTGTAGATTTTTCCCTTTCAGTACTTTATATATATTCTTCCATTTCCTTCTGAGAAAGAGTTTCCATTGAAAGATCAGCTATTAAGTGTATGGGGTTTCCCTTTTATGTTACTTGTTGCTTTTCCCTTGCTACTTTTAATATTCTTTGTGTTTAATCTTTGTTAGTTTGACTAGCATTTGTCCTGGCATGTTTCTCCTTAGGTTTATCCTGTATGGGACTCTTTGTGCCTCTTGGACTTGATTGAAGATTTCCTCTTCAATATTGAAGAAATAATCAACTATAATCTCATCAAAAATTTTCTCATACCATTTCTTTTTCTGTTCTTCTTCTGAGACCCCTATAATTCGAATATTGGTGTGTTTGATATTGTCTCGGAGGTCTCTGAGACTATCCTCATCTCTCTTCATTCTTTTTACTTTGTTCTGCTCTTCAGAAGTTATTTCCACCATTTTATCTGCCAGCTCACTGATTTGTTCTTCTGCTTCAGAATTTCTGCTATGGATTCTTTCTAGAATATTTTAATTTCAGTAATTGTGTTGTTTGTCTCTGTATGCTTATTTTTTAATTCTTCTAGGTCTTTGTTTATTGATTCTTGCATTTTTCTGTTCTGTTTTCAAGGTTTTTGATCATCTTTACTATCATTATTCTGAATTCTTTTTCAGATAGTTTGACTATTTCCTCTTCATTTATTTGGACTTCTGTGTTTCTAGTTTGTTCCTTCATTTGTGCAGTATTTCTCCACCTTTTCATTATTATTTTTTTAACTTATTGTGTTTGAGGTCTCCTTTTCCCAGGCTTCAAGGTTGAATTATTTCTTCCTTTTGGTTTCTACCCCCCTAAGTTTGGTATAGTGGTTTGTGTAAGCCTCGTATAGGGCGGGATTTATGCTAAGTTTTTTTTGTGTGTGTTTTTTGTTTTTCCTCTGAAGGGCAAGACTGAGTGAGGTGGTAATCCTGTCTGTTGATGATTGGGTTTGTATTTTTGTTTTATTTTTGGATGAGGCATCCTGCACAGGGTGCTACTGGTGGTTGGGTGACTTGGGGTCTTATACTCAAGTAGTTTCTTTTGTGGGATTTCTCACCATTTGATACTCAAAAGCTCAACATTCAGAAAACGAAGATCATGGCATCTGGCCCCATCACTTCATGGGAAATAGATGGGGAAACAGTAGAAACAGTGTCAGACTTTGTTTTTTGGGTTCCAAAATCACTGCAGATGGTGACTGCAGCCATGAAATTAAAAGGTGCTTACTCCTTGGAAGAAAAGTTATGACCAACCTAGATAGTATATTCAAAAGCAGAGACATTACTTTGCCGACTAAGGTCTGTCTAGTCAAGGCTATGGTTTTTCCTGTGGTCATGTATGGATGTGAGAGTTGGACTGTGAAGAAGGCTGAGCGCAGAAGAATTGATGCTTTTGAAGTGTGGTGTTGGAGAAGACTCTTGAGAGTCCCTTGGACTGCAAGGGGATCCAACCAGTCCATTCTGAAGGAGATCAACCCTGGGATTTCTTTGGAATGAATGATGCTAAAACTGAAGCTCCAGTACTTTGGGCACCTTATGCGAAGAGTTGACTCATTGGAAAAGACCCTGATGCTGGGAGGGATTGGGGGCAGGAGGAGAAAGGGACGACCGAGGATGAGATGGCTGGATGGCATCACAGACTCAATGGACGTGAGTCTGAGTGAACTCCGGGAGTTGGTGATGGACAGGGAGGCCTGGCGTGCTGCGATTCATGGGGTCGCAAAGAGTCGGACACGACTGCGCGACTGAACTGAACTGAACTNCCACCTTATGCGAAGAGTTGACTCATTGGAAAAAACCCTGATGGTGGGAGGGATTGGGGGCAGGAGGAGAAGGGGACGACCGAGGATGAGATGGCTGGATGTCATCACGGACTCAATGGACGTGAGTCTGAGTGAACTCCGGAAGTTGGTGATAGACAGGGAGGCCTGGCATGCTGCAATTCATGGGGTTGCAAAGAGTCAGACATGACTGAGCGACTGAACTGAACTGAGGGTTAGTTCTCTGGTAGTCTAGGGTCTTGGAGTCAGTACTTCCATTCCAAAGGCTCAGGGTTTGATCTCTGGTCAGGACTGAAGATTCCCCAAGTGGTTTGTTATGGCATTAAGCGAGATTAAAACACAGACCCAAAATCAAGAAACCAAAGATGAACCCCACACTAAAGGCAGATATAAAATCAGGCAAATAATAATTAAAATAATGGAATATACAAGTACACATCCACAAGCAAAATCAAAACAGTCCAACAAAAATAAAGTACAATAGATTGACCTGGCAAACAAAGGTAACCAAAAATTATATCTACCAATTAAAAACAAAGCTAACTAAAGCACAAACTGGAAAACAAAACTAAAGCGAGGTGCCAACTGGGGAATAAAGCAATGAAAGCAAAGCTAACAAATATCTTGAAAGAAAAAGAAAGAAAGAATAGACATGCAAAGCTAAATAAAGGTAGATAAAGAAGATTTATATACATTAAAGATTAACTGCAAGGGGAAAAGAACAGTAAGAAAAGCAAGTTAAAGTCACTCAGTTCTGTCTGACTCTTTGTGACCCCATGGACTTTACAGTCCATGAAATTCTCCATGCCAGAATACTGGAGTGGGTAGCCTTTTCCTTCTCCAGGAGATCTTCCCAACCCAGGGACTGAACTCAGGTCTCCTACATTGCAGGCAGATTTTTTACCAGTTGAGCCACAAGGGAGGCCCTAGAATACTGGAGTTGGTAGTTATCCCTTCTCCAGCAGATCTTCCTGACCCAGGAATTGAACCAGGGTCTCCTGCATTGCAGGTGGATTCTTTATAAACTTAGCTATTAAACAAAGAAATAAATGTAGGAAAAATAATAATAGGTTTTAAAAAATTAAATAATTTTAAAAAATTATTTTAAAAAAGGTTAAAAAAAGAAAAAAATTAAAATTAAAAAAAGAAAAAAAAGAGGAAAGTAGAAGAAAAAAAAATAGGAAAACTCCACAGAACTGCAAAAGCCCAACATAGAGGCAAAGGTTTATAACAACAATAAAAAGTATGATTTAAAAAAAAATTCAAAAGCTCAATTAGATTTCATAATGCCAATAAAACTGACAACTGCAATGGGGGGTGGAGGTGGGGAGGAAAGGAGAAAAAGAAAAAGAAAAAAAAATCCAAAAGAAACTACAGAACAAGTCAAAACACAAGAATAATAAATGGTTTTCTTGAGCCACTGCTGTCAGTATCTTTTCCCTCACTGGGAGTCACAGTCCCTCTCACCTTCCTAGGATGCTCTCCAACACTGTGCTGGTTTCTGGACTCACTGTGGGGGCAGCTCAGTTTCTAATCTGGTCCTACTCCTGTGTGTTCTTGCCTTCTATGTACACAGCTATCAGAACTAGTGTGTTTTCTTTTGTGGGAGCTCTCAATGGCCTTTTGTATTTCCATAGACACAGCCTGCCTAGTTGATTGTGTAGATTTAATCTGAAGCTTGTACAGCTGGTGGAGAGGTTTCAGATCTTAGCTGCACTGCTCCTGGGTTTCAATTGTGGTTTTATTTCTACCTCTGCATGTGGGTCATCCACTGGGGTTTGCTCCTGAGGCTGCCCTGAAAGACTTGGGTCTGCCCCAGTGAGGGCCAGGTACAGAGGTGGTGCAGCTGCTTTGGTCACAGCAGTTCTGATAGCACCAGGTACTCAGGGGAGTTGTCAGCTGTGGCAGTAGGAAATATAGTGCTCTAGAAAGGCATGGTAACCAATATTGGCCAATATACTCTAGTATTCTTCCTGGAGAAACCCTTAACAGAGAAGCCTGACAGGCCACAGTCTACAGGGTCACAAAGAGTTGGACATGACTGAAGCTACCCTGAATGCATAGATTCGAGACTTCTTTTTTTTTTTTTTTGCTTGTGGCATCTCTGCCCCAGTGAGGACTGAGCATGAAGGTGGCACAGCTGCTTGTGTCGTGAAGACCCTGGTGTTGAGCCTCCATCTTATTTTAATACATTTTCACTTTTACTGATGCTAGCAATAGTCTGTCAATGCCATTGTTTCAGAGAACAAAGCACTGGTTCTATGGGCCATTTCTCAGATTCATAAGATGTCAACTATAGCTGAATAACCTTCCCATCAAAAGTTTGAGCACCCTTAATCAATCTACCAGATTCTGCTAAATTCAATGCTACTGTTCTCCCACCTATTAGGGAATAAAATACATGTAGCTGCTTCCATATGTTTATTATCTGTTTCCTTCTCCAGGTCTCTCATACCTGTGTAACCAGTTCCCTAGTTTAAAACTTCAGTTCAGTTCAGTTCATTTCAGTCGCTCAGTCGTGTCCAACTCTCAAACACCTGTTGTGGTTACTAGTTTTCTAACTTTGCCCTGACAAACAATAAGTGAATATTTGTAAAATGCTTACAACATTGCATACCACGTGGTTAGTGCTCAATAACTTCAAATGTTGTTATAAGCATATTGCTCAGGGATTTATTAGGACAACAGCATGTCATCTCTAGTTACCATAGTCCAAAAGCTAGCTGAATTTGGGAGAAAAGGCTAAAAAGTATTCTCCCAGTAATCCCTGTGAATGAAACATACTCAGTTCAGTTGAGTCAGTTCAGTCACTCAGTCGTGTCCGACTCTTTGTGATCCCCTGAATCGCAGCACACCAGGCCTTCCTCTCCATCACCAACTCCCGGAATTTTCTCAGACTCTCGTCCATTGAGCCAGTGATGCCATCCAGCCATCTCATCCTTGGTCGTCCCCTTCTCCTCTTGCCCCCAATCCCTCCCAGCATCAGAGTCTTTTCCAATGAGTCAACTCTGCACATGAGGTGGCCAAAGTACTGGAGTCTCAGCTTTAGCATCATTCTTTCCAAAGAAATCTCAGGGTTGATCTCCTTCAAAATGGACTGGTTGGATCTCCTTGCAGTCCAAGGGACTCTCAAGAGGCTTATCCAGCACCACAGTTGAAAAGCATCAATTCTTCAGCGCTCAGCCTTCTTCACAGTCCAAATCTCACATCCATGCATGACTACTGGAAGAAACAGCCTTGACTAGACGGACCTTAGTCGGCAAAGTAATGTCTCTGCTTTTTCATATGCTATCGAGGTTGATCATAACTTTTCTTCCAAGGAGTAAGAGTCTTTTAATTTCATGGCTGCAGTCACCATCTGCAGTGATTTTAGAGCGCTCCAAAATAAAGCCTGACACTGTTTGCAATGTTTCCCCATCTATTTCCCATGAAGTGATGGGATCGGATGCCATGATCTTCGTTTTCTGAATGTTGAGTTTTAAGCCAACTTTTTCACTCTCCTTTTTCACTTTCATCAAGAGGCTTTTTAGTTCCTCTTCACTTTCTGCCATAAGGGTGGTGTCATCTGCATATCTGAGGTTATTGATATTTCTCCCAGCAATCNGAGTGCAATTGTGTGGTAGTTTGAGCATTCTTTGGCATTGCCTTTCTTTGGGATTGGAATGAAAACTAACCCTTTCTAGTCCTGTGGCCACTGCTGAGTTTTCCAAATTTGCTGGCATATTGAGTGCAGCACTTTCACAGCATCATCTTTTAGGATTTGAAATAGCTCAACTGGAATTCCATCACCTCCACTAGCTTTGTTCGTAGTGATGCTTTCTAAGGTCTGCTTGACTTCACATTCCAAGATGTCTGGCTCTAGATGAGTGATAACACCATGTGATTATCTGGGTCATGAAGATCTTTTTTGTACAGTTCTTCTGTGTATTCTTGGCACCTCTTCTTAATATCTTCTGCTTCTGTTAGGTCCATACCATTTCTGTCCTTTATTGAGCCCATCTTTGCATGAAATGTTCCCTTGGTATCTCTAATTTTCTTGAAGAGATTTCTAGTCTTTCCCATTCTATTGTTTTACTCTATTTTTTTGCACTGATCACTGAGGAAGTTTTTCTTATCTCTCCTTGTTATTCTTTGGAACTCTGCATGCGAAAGGGTATATTGTTCCTTTTCTCCTTTGCTTTTCACTTCTCTTCTTTTCACAGCTATTTATAAGGCTTCTCCAGACAGTCATTTTGCTTTTTTGCATTCCTTTGTCTTGGGGATGGTCTTCATCCCTGTCTCCTATACAATGTCATGAAGCTCTGTCCATAGTTCATCAGGCACTCTATCTATCAGATCTAGGCCTTTAAATCTATTTCTCACTTCCATTGTATAAATCATAAGGGATTTGATTTAGGTCATACCTGAATGGTCTAGTGGTTTTCCCTACTTTCTTCAATTTAAGTCTGAATTTGGTAATAAGGAGTTCATGATCTGAGCCACAGTCAGCTCCTGGTGGTGTTTTTGCTGACTGTATAGAGCTTCTCCATCTTTGGCTGCAAAGAATATAATCAACCTGATTTTGGTGTTGGCCATCTGGTGGTGTCCATGTGTAGAGTCTTCTCTTGTGTTGTTGGAAGAGGGTGTTTGCTATGACCAGTAGTCTCTTGGCAAAACTCTATTAGCTTTCGCCCTGCTTCATTCTGTACTCCAACGCCAAATTTGCCTGTTACTCCAGGTGTTTCTTGACTTCCTACCTTTGCATTTTAATGTATCCATTAAAACAGTGTGTAATAACTTGGGTCATCGGGTTGTTGCAGACCCACCTGCAAACGTGCTTCTCAGGGTTTCTCTGAGCTATCAGAGAGCCTCCTGCCCTTATACTATTAGGGGAGAAACTGGAGGCCAGGTTCCCGCAGAGGGTCTGAGAAAACTCACTAAATGGAGAATCTGCCTCATTCTGAGACAAAAACTTCAGCCCAGGTTTAGAATCACTCAACATTCCCACCTACTTAATAAACATTGTTAGCACTTGCCATTGGGCAGGCACTGTTCTAAGTATTTTCTGTGTTGTGACGAATTCCGTCTCCACCTAAGAGGCAGGCACTGTTGTTCACCTTCTCTTGCAGCAATGAGACACAACTGAAAAGTCAAAGCTGGGACTCAGTCCAAGGCCGCTTGGTTCCAGAGTCTGTGGCCTTAACCAGCCCCTCCCAGCAGAGCCTGCAGGGGCGCCACCCCCTGGTCAGCAGCCTGTGGGCATGGATGTGTGTGGCCGTGGCCAGCACATTCCTGCACCAGGAGTGGGGTCTGTGCAGGGCTGTGAGGCTGGATCTGGGTGGCGCGGGGGACGAGGGAGAAGCCGGGCCCAGGGCGGAGCCTGCGGATGGGGGCCAAATCCCCCTGTCCTCTTGCATACCAACCCCTCTTGTCCTCTCCATCTGACCCAGCACACAAGCGGGGACCTACGCAGGGTGCAGAAAATCTCTGTACCTTTCAGTCAAGTTTGCTGTGTACCTAAAACTCCACTTTCATAAAAACTCTATTTAAAAACTTAACTTTTTAATCTCTACTTAGCTGCAGTCTGGCTTCCATGCCTAATGCATTACAGAAATTGCTTCAAGTCATTCTCTTACTCCCAAGACCAGTGTTTATTTTAGTCTTTTTCCTATTTTGCTTCTTTGACCTATTTGCCAATTCTTTCTCTCTCCTCCCTAGGAAACTTCATCTGAGATTTTAAAACACGGTCTGCTGACTCAGTAGAGGGAAGTACAGGCTTTCTCTGGCTTTTCTGGCTGCTGAAGCCCTTTCCTGCCTCTTCCCACCCCTTCAATATCTGGGACCCAGTGGACTTGCCTCTGATTCTACTCTTTTCACCATCTGAGTATCCTGGCTTCATCCTCCTCATCAATTTCCCACTATTAACATGTCATTGATTCTCTATTAACAAATGATTGATGCATTTATGGAACTCTCTTTTCCTACCTCATTCAAGTGTCCAACCATCATTTCCAATCATCAGTGAGACAGACGCAGCTGAGTGTCCCATGAAAACCTTAAGACTGACTTGTCCAACATCAAACTGATTTTCACCCCCTCCATCTGCTTCCCTTATGGCTCAACTGGTAAAGAATCCCCTGCAATGTGGGAGACCCCGGTTCCATCCCTGGGTTGGGAAGATCCCCTGGAGAAGGGATAGGCTACCCACTCCAGTATTCTGGCCTGGAGAGTTCCATGGACTGTGTAGCCCATAGGGAAGCAAAGAGTTGGACACAGCTGACTTTCACGTCTTCCCGTCTGCTGCTTCTCTTCCTCACAATTACTCAGAGTCAAAAGAAGGATAAGTCACGCCTGGCACCTATAACCCACCCAGCGTTTTCCCCTTTTCCTATTCTTTCTGAGAATCAGATCCCACGGACCTAGTTTCCTCTGGTTACCCACTTAGGGTTCAGTCTCAGGAAGCATGTGCTGGAAAAGTGACCCCGATGCCATCCTTTTTATGTCATCTCAACCAGCAGGAATAGCTTGACTGTTTACTCAAGCCCACTGAAGAGGAACACGAGGTGACTGGACTTCTGTCGCTAAGTTTCCGCCAGCAAGCTGTCATGGATTTAAAGTTGGAAACAGCTCATTTTCCAGGGAGGCGGGCCTTCTCAGCGGGTCACCGCGGCCTGCTGTCGTCTTGCTTGGAGCACAGGCGGGGTCACAAGCCCCTGAACTCCGAGGGAGAACAAGGGCCTCACTGTTGCCCCCCGCAGGCTGAGCACGATGTCCATGGAGTCCCTGGGGAGACCCACAGAGAGGAGCAGGGGAGGCTTTCCCACTGTGGACCCACCTTGTTCTCGGTGGACGGGAGGTGAAGACTGACTTATTTGTGTTCTCAAACTACCTTGGCAGCAAGGCTAGGCACAGTTCACAATAAATCTGGACCATCAGTACACCTAAGAAAAACAGACCAACAAA
>SJXQ01010420.1:155146-203589 GCA_006408695.1 Aepyceros melampus
GCATAGGAAATCTCTCTTCTGTATCAGCCACTCTGTTGATTGCTTCTAGGGCATCTTTTTAATCTTCCCAATCATGTTGGCATATAGTCATTATGGTCCCCAAATTACAGGAGCGTGAGGATCAGAGAGGTTAATGAGCTCGCCCAAATCACAGAGCTAGCAAATGAGCGGGCCGCCACGACTCACCCCCAGGTCGGGATGATGTCGTCTGCACCATTTTCCACGACTGCACACCGGCGTGGGAAGCAAGGACACAGTGAGGTGTCTGTTTGGAGCGAAGGATGTGGTGGCCTCAGCCACCATCTGAGAGGCTCCACACGGAGGCAGGGTGGATAGGGCCAGAACACTCGGTCCTGCCAGAGAGGAGGGAGCTGGTTGAAAATGAGATCACACACCACACGCTGGCCCAGAGGAGTGACTCCCACAGGCCCAGGGCAGAGTAGAGGGACTTGGCCTCGGGAGGGGCCATGTAACCAACGTCAGGGAGAACCCGAGGAACTTGGGGCAATGGTGGAATAGTGGCAAATGGGCAGGAGAGACAGAGCAACCTCAGGGGCCTTCATGAACTAAAGTGGGCTGCATCCAAGAAAGAAAGCTGGGAGAAGGCGCAGAGGAGGGAATAGCAGGACTTTCTAGCAGAAGAGCCGGCTGCCCTGCTGGGTAGTGAGCCCTCCATCATGAGGAGCATTCAAAGTAGATTGCACAGGGACTCATGCCTCAAGGTCAAGAATATGACTACAAGTGTCTCCTAAACTTGAGAGTCCACTGCTCCAACTTTACCAGAAATTTTCACACTGATCTCCTAGGTAAGCCCATGAAGCCCCAAATCCTCCCTCACTGCCAGGTGGGCCTCACCCCCTGCTGATTCCTGAGTGGGAGACTCCGTTTGATGGATGCTTAGAAACTGAGGATTCTAAGAAAAACTGTTTCACTCTCTAAGACTAGGTCTCACCTTCTACAAGACAAGGATAACAATGCCTTCCTTACTGCATGCATGCCTGTGGGCTAAGTCGCTTCGGTCGGTCCAACTCTTTGCGACCCCATGGACTGTAGCCCACCAGGCTCCTCTATCCATGGGATTCTCCAGGCAAGAATACCGGAGTGGGCTGCCATGCCCTCCTCCAGGGGACCTTCCAGACCCAGGGTTTGAACCTTCATCTCTTATGTCTCCTGCAATGGCAGGCAGGTTCTTTCCCACTAGCGCCACCTGAAAAGGCCCTTTCTTACTGTATTTAGGTTAAAAAAAAATCTTAGCCCAGTAGCTCAGATAAGATTGCATGTTGCATGCCCGGTTGTGTCTGACCCTGTTGCAACCCCATGGGCTGCCAGGCTCCTCTGTCCATGGGGTTCTCAAGGCAAGAATACTGGAGTGGGCAGCCACTCCCTTCTCTGGGGACCTTCCTGACCCAGGGATTAGATAGGATTGAAGGAATATAAATCACTCATCTCTCTACTCCAAACCCTCTTGGTTGGGTCATTTCATGCAACACACGTTTATAAGTGTCCACTAAGCATCAGCCAGCTTTGAAGCTCCAAAATTGTGCTATCCAACCTGGCAGCTATAGGTGCAAGTGGCCACTGAACACTCGCATCAGACAGCACTGGCCTAGGAAACTGGAAGGGAATAGGACAGGATCCATGTCCAAGACAACACATGTGGGGGAGACAAATACAAGGTAAGTATAAAGTGTGATAGAAGTATGTTCTGTGCAAGAACCAATGGGACCAAATCTGTAGGGCTGGGGGTGGGACGGAGCTGGTGCCTCAAGCATCTGTATGACGCGAGTGAGGGAAGCCCTTTCATCCATCACCCGCTGTGATAAGTTGTGGCTTGTATGTTTTATATACACGCTCTGGTTTTCCCAACCATTCCACGAGAAAGAAACCAAGGTTCAGAGAGTTGACAAAGTCTGACCATTGCCATATAACTACTAACTTATATGAAATTTTTTTTTTTTTTTGGTTGCGCCATGCGGCCTGTGGGATCTTGGTTCCCCGACCAGGAATCAAACTTGTGTCCCTGCAGCAGATGCACAGAGTCTTACTGCTGGACCCCTAGGGAAGTCCCAGATCTGAAGCTTTAACCCCAAAACTGTTAGCGCCCTTGCTCTTTATCTCTGTTCAATGCCGGAGCCTCTACTGTCTCCAGAGCTGTCCTCAGCCTTCTCTTCAAATTCCAGGCCTACAGGGCACAGCTACAGACAGGAGCCCTGCGTGGGAAGCAGGCAGCTCGCACATCTCTGTCACGTCTTCCCTCCAAACAGCTCAGCCTTGCTCCTGCGATTTCCCTGTTCATCCCACCACTCCCCGCCCTGAATGTTGCCCCAGGTTCTGAATGCAGCCCTCGCGTGTGTTCCACCTTGAGGATGAACAGCAAACAGCAAGGGGGCCAGATGGACATTTGCTAGAATCTAATCCTCGGAAAAGCAGCCTGAAGCGACCTTAAAATAGCCACACACACACCAGTGACACTGGGTGACCAGGGGACCTGTTGTAAACAGCAACTTAATAAAGAAAATAAAACCCTGGTGACAGTTTTAAAATCCTCACCAAACATTTTGGGACTAAAGGCAATATTTTTATAGCTCCTATTCCCTGGCTGTAAATGTCGGCTTTTTCTTAAATAGCCCTTTCAGAAGCCCAGGTGCAGCCCAGAGGACAGGCTGATGACAACATGCTGCTCCATAAAAAAGCGATTGTTTGGCCTCCAGGAAAACCCAGCGAGGCCCGTCTTTCCCAAGAGCCAGGTCGGGGAGGGCCAGATCCCCCGCCCGCCCCGCCCGTCCCGCCACTTTGATGTGTGTGTGGCTCACGACGGGCTTCTTTGCAGATCACTGTCATTTCTCTTCCTGCTTATCCTTTGGCAGTCTTGGGGGGTGGGGTGGGCCATGTCTGATGTGAATCACACTGGGGACAGGGACAAAAATCCTTACCTTGAGAACATCCTCAGATCCCACTTTCCCCCTCCCGCTCCCCTCCCCTCTTCTTCTGGCCGACTGTGCAGACGTTGAGTTTCCACTGTTTTCCCTGGACCGGGCGTCTCTCCAGGAGGAAAGGAAAGTTCCCTCCCTGTCTGGTCTCAGGGCCAAGCACCTGCAACGTCCCCAGGGCTGAGACGGGTGGTTTCTTAGCAGGACTCTGGGTGTTCTTCCTCCAAATAAGAGCCTCGGGCTCTTTGCTCTTCCATGAGTTGAGATGCTGTTTCCTGGGTCAAGCGCCTTGCTATTGGAGCCTCGGAGGAGAGGTGGGAAGGCAGGGAAGCAAAGCAAAACTGTCCTGCCCCACATGAGTAAACGTTTTATTGAGGAAATACTACGTGTCAAATACTACACCATGTGCAAAGTCGAGTTCATTCGACCCAGACCCAGCCCACTGGGAGCTTACAGCCTAGCTGGTGAGACCGACATCCGGCAGGCGATCAGCAAAGTAAAAACATTTAGAAATAAGTCCCAAATTGTGATAAGAGCTATAAAGGAAGCAGAGTCCTTTGGTGGAGAAAACAGGGCAGGACCTTCCTAGACTGTGCAGTTAGAGAAGACGTGTCTGGGAATTCAGACCTGGAAATAGGAAGCCATACGCTAAACGTTACCGATCTGGGCAGATGTCAAGTTTGGGAAGGGATGGTATGCATGTGTACGTCCATGCTCAGCAGCTTCATTCATGTCCAATTCTTTGTGACTCCATGGACTATAGCCCGCCAGGCTCATCTGTCCATGGGAATCTCCAGGCCAGAATACTGGCATGGGTTGCCATGCCCTTCTCCAAGGGGTCTTCCAAACCCTGAGACTGAGCCCTCATCTCTGCCTTGGCAGGTGGGTTCTTTTCCCCTGAGCCACCTGGGAAGTCATATGGATGAGATAAGGTAGCAGGGAAAAAAAATATGTGGAAAGGAATGGTGGGGTGGGTGGAGGAATTGAAAATGAGTCAAGGCTTTTAAAGGTCTCGATGACTGGAGAAAGTCAGCAGAAGAATCAGGTAAGTTCTTGCCAGGTAAGAGGGCCTTGGAAACTACAGCGAGAAGTCTAAGCTTCCATAGAAAAATGTGGAGCATTTTCAGTAGGAGAGCGACGATCGTATCAGTGACCTGTGCTAGTTCCTGTGAGTTGGGTGGGAGCCCAGCTCCATCTCAGGGATGAGATGGGTTAGGGTGGGAGCTCTTAGTGACTCGGGGCGGGATGATGGCAGGAGAGATGACAAAGGCATGTGGAGGCAGGAACCACAGCAGCATGTGCTGTTGACCAGGTTCTGGAGAGGGGTGTGGAGGGCAATGGTGAGTGCCAATGGCTCCAAGATGGCCTCCAGGTGTTGGAACTGGCACATGATGGAACATTAACTCTGATACGGGGGGCTCAGGAAGAATGTGACCTTTTAAAATTCATGGGGGAATCCCCTGGTGGTCCAGGGGTTAAGAGACTTGGCAGCTTTATAGTGGTGGCCTGGGTTCAATCTCTGATCTGAGAACTGAGATCCTGCAAGCCATGAGGTGCAGCACACACAGGAAAACAAATAAATGAAAGTAAATTTTCACTTACAAAACCACAGGACATGAATAGGGGAAGAGTGCAAAACTGCATTTAAAGCATCATGAGTTTAAGGGGTCTTTTGAGATCCAGCTGGAAGCATCGCGGTAGAACTGTGAGGCTGAAGGAGGAGTTCCAGGTGGAGAGGTCAGAGTGGAGAGTCCCAGACGGAGTCTGAAGCCTGGAGAAGGAACTCGGCCGTCTCAGGAGAGTGTGCAGGAGATCAGCGCAGACAGGGGGAGTCCTAAGCAGTCTCAGGCAATAGCAGTGAGGAAGAGGTGAATACTCCAATATTAAATTAGAACAAAAACTGTGCGCTTTCCTGAAACCATCCTCCATGCTACTGTAATGGCGGCTGCAACATTATACATTCATTTGCCCAAACCCACAGAACCTCCAAGTGAGAAAGTGAATCCTAATGTAACTGCTGCTGCTGCTGCAGTTAGAGTCTATAACTACAAACTTAGAGTCTGTAACTACAGACTTCAGTTAATGACATGAGCTTCCCAGTTGGCACTAGTGTAAAAAACCTGTCTGCCAAAGCGAGCGAAATAGTGAGACGTGGGTTCAATCCCTGGTTTGGGAAGATCCCTAGAGGAGGGCATGGCAACCCACTCCAGTATTCTTGCCTGGAGACTCCCATGGACAGAGGAACCATACCACACGCACATGCAAGGCAGTAATAATAAGAGGAACTGGGGTTGCAGGGCAGGGTGGGAAGAGGAGATCTATGGGAATTCTCAATACTCTCTGCTCAGTTTTTCTGTAGATCTAAAACTGCTCCAGATATAATGAACAAAACAGAAAGAGACTCACAGACATAGAAAACAAACTTAGAGTTATCAAAGGGAAAAGGAGATAAATTAGGACTTTGGGATTAACATACACATACTATGCTATATAAAATAGATAACTACTATTACTACTGTATAGCAAAGGAAACTATACTCAAAACCTTGTAACAACCTATAATGGAAAAGAATCTGAAAAAGACTATATGTACATTTACTGAGGGCTTCTCTGGGGACTCAGATGGTAAAGAATGTGCTTGCAATGCTAGAGACCTGGGTTCGATTCCTGGGTTGGGAAGATCCCCTGGAGAAGGGAATGGCAACCCACTCCAGTATCCTTGCCTGGAGAATTCCATGACAAGAGAAGCCTGGTGGGCTACAATCCATGGGGTCACAAAAAGTCAGACACGATTGAGTGACTAACTAACATGTATAACTGAACAACTCGCTGTACACTTGAAACTAATACAGAATTGTAAATTAACTATATTTCAATTAAAATAAAAGATGAATGATAAAAAATAAACCTGGATTTATTGATGAAAAAAAAAACTGCTCTAAAAATAGCTTGCTAATTTTAGAAGCAAGCATGGGCTTTCAGAGGCTTTCCTAGAAAGGGAAAACAGCTTAAAACAAGACGGATTTTTTTTTTTTTTTTAAGATAAGCCTAGCTTTAGCACAAGACAGATCAAAGATCTAAGAAGGATCATTAGCTATCCACCACTGTCTGTAACTTGAAATCTCTTCTCAGAGTAAAGGATTTGAGAAGCTGGCAGAAAGCTTTTGGATCAATCACAAGACAGTTGTAAACCATTGATCCTTTTCCCTTTTCAAATCAAAACACATGTTTCCCAGGTCAAAAGAAATATCTTCTGGGTCAATCAGAACTAGATTTTAAATTCAACTCCCACTCTTGGGACTTGAGCGACACTGAACAAATCTGCTTCGACTTTCTGAGGCTCAGTTTCAGTCATCCGTAAAATGCAGAGAATGTTTATACCATGGGCTTGCTGTGAAGACTACAAATATCTGGCATTGCTGTACTATTATAAATCATGTTAAGGAAATTACAGGTATTACTACTATTATCATCATTGCTATTATTATTAAGCACTGGACTTCACACTGAATGCTTATTGTCATTACTTTGTTGCTCTTTCCAACAACCCTGTAAAGTTAGCATCCCTAGCTGCTGCTGCTGCTAAGTCACTTCAGTCGTGTCTGACTCTGCATGACCCCATAGATGGCAGCCCACCAGGCTCCTCTGTCCCTGGGATTCTTCAGGCAAGACCACTGGAGTGGGTTGCCATTTCCTTCTCCAGTGCATGAAAGTGAAGTCGCTCAGTCGTGTCCGACTCTTAGGGACCCCATGGACTGCAGCCTACCAGGCTCCTCCATCCATGGGATTTTCCAGGCAAGAGTTCTGCTAGCTAACCCATTGTTAAGATGAGAAAAGATTCAGAGAGGTTCAGTAACTTGCCTAAGAGCACACAGCTGCTAAACGGTTAAGAGTAAAATATGAACCCAGCTCAAGTTTGTGTCCAAGACGCTCTCAATGGCCTATATATAGATTGCCCACATCAGTATGAGTTTACGTTATAAATAAAATCTTTATTTTTAAACTCACATTATTTTTTATTTCATACATTACATTATGTTAGACTTTCCTACGTCACTGGTCTTACTTCGACGTCAATATTGTAGGTAGTCTACAAGGTGGCTTTAGCAGGAGGGAAATCAAGATGGATTAGACTGGTTTTCCTCACTAAGATTCAGAAGAAATTAATCACCCCTTGATTCTTCCTGTATTGTCTCCAAAAGAAAAAAAAAGATACAATGAGTTGGTCCTTTCAGTTCAGTTCAGTCGCTCAGTCGTGTCCGACTCTTTGCCACCCCATGAATCGCAACACGCCAGGCCTCCCTGTCCATCACCAACTCCCGGAGTTCACTCAGACTCATGTTCATCGAGTCCGTGATGCCATCCAGGCATCTCATCCTCGCTCATCCCCTTCTCCTCCTGCCCCCAATCCCTCCCAGCATCAGAGTCTTTTCCAATGAGTCAACTCTTTGCATGAGGTGGCCAAAGTACTGGAGCTTCAGCTTCAGCATCATTCCTTCCAAAGAAATCCCAGGTCTGATCTCCTTCAGAATGGACTGGTTGGATCTCCTTGCAGTCCAAGGGACTCTCAAGAGTCTTCTCCAACACCACAGTTCAAAAGCATCAATTCTTCGGCGCTCAGCCTTCTTCACAGTCCAACTCTCACATCCATACATGACCATAGGAAAAACCATAGCCTTGACTAGACGGACCTTAGTCGGCAAAGTAATGTCTCTGCTTTTGAATATGCTATCTAGGTTGGTCATAACTTTTCTTCCAAGGAGTAAGCGTCTTTTAATTTCATGGCTGCCATCACCATCTGCAGTGATTTTGGAGCCCAGAAAAATAAAGTCTGTCACTGTTTCCCCATCTATTTCCCATGAAGTGATGGATCGGATGCCATGATCTTCGTTTTCTGAATGTTGAGCTTTAAGCCAACTTTTTCACTCTTCTCTTTCATCAAGAGGCTTTTTAGTTCCTCTTCACTTTGTGCCATAAGGGTGGTGTCATCTGCATATCTGAGGTTATTGATATTTCTCCCGGCAATCTTGATTCCAGCTTGTGTTTGGTCCTTGGGACCTTCCAAAATCTACAAACCCTGCCCTCCATCCACACCTGGTCATCCAGATAGTGATGTCAGTTAGTCAGGATGGAGGTCTTTCCCCAGGGTCTACCTTGGACACACTCCTGGAAGCTCCTTATTTTGTCATAAGAGTCTGCCTGGTTCTCAGTTGTTGCTACCGTTGTTTAGTCACTAAGTCATGTCTACTCTCTGCGACCTCATGGACTGTAGCCCGCCAGGCTCCTCTGTCTGTGGGATTTCCCAGGCAAGAATACTGGAGTGGCTTGCCATTTCCTCCTCCAGGGGATCTTCCCGACCCTGGGACTGAATCCAAGTCTACTGCTTGGCAGGAGGATTCTTTACCACCTGGGAAGTCCCTGGTTCTCAGTACTTTTCCTAAAGCCCATTGATTATCCAGGTAAGAATAATTACAACAAGTCTTTCACTATATTTCTCTATTTCCTTTGAAAGTGTATTTTAAGTGTTTGAGATAATTTCAAAGGAATACAGTGTTAGTTGGTGGAGACCTGCGAGATAGTGATGGTTGATATTTTACATTAATTTTTATGGAGAAAATTCACTGTCTTTCTTTTCTTTCTAAGGTGTGTTTCCCCAAGAATTTAACTCTTGCTAAAGTCACAAAATCCTAACAGGAGGCCCTTTGACCATCTCCATTACTCTGTGTGAATAAACCCTTCCCAGGCTCCATATGAGCTGTGTAGACACACTGGCATAACACGCACACACTCCCACCAAGTAACCTTCCTAGACGTGTGCATGTCATTGAATGCACTTCTCAGAATGTTAAGTGAACTTCAGAGCTCCAAACCAAAGACTTCATCAGAGTCTTCACAGAGAGACCCCAAACTTCCTGGACTTTAGATTGAAAAAAAAGGAAAGAAAAGAAAGACAAAACTTTTTAGTCCCTTTGTAAACTCTGATATGCTCTGAAAAGGCAAGTCAAGTAGGAAAATTTTTCTTCGCAGGAAATTTTTTTTTAATGCCTAAACAAGACGTGAGAACAGGGGCCACCTTATGCTGCAGCCAGCAGAGGCACTCAAACATTCCGTCAGCAGGATCCCAGCCAAGCTGCACAGCGCGCTTTTATAAAGCTGGCCCCAGGCATCTCAGGGCAAGATGTGGCTGTGAAGTCTACTCTGCCCTTAGTACTCCAGAGGCAGTGGCACGGTGGCTGTCAGACTCGCCTCACAGCCATGGCAAAGAATGACTTGTAATCTACATCCTGGTTATCATCTTGCTCCTGGACCAGACCAGCTGCCACGCATCCAAGTTCAAAGCCAGGAAGCACAGCAAACGCCGAGTGAAAGGTAACAGGGTGCCTCCATCCAGCAGAACTCTAGGCTTGCTCAGGGTGGGGAGGAGTTGGACGACATTCATTTCCAGACTCCTCCAGGAGACCATCTCTGGTGGCAGTTACCATGGCTTCATGCGGATATGGCATTTTCAGAGGACCAAGTGACTTCTTAATTCTCTGGGACTGTTTGACATTTAAAGGAATCATATGGTAGGATTCTGGTTTTGTAGGATAAAAAAGGGTCTTGCAAAAAGACTTTCTGTATTGTATATCCTTCATCAGGTGAGCTTAGGCAAGAGAATGTTCATTAGAGTGTGACAACCTGGATACAACGTCTGCTATTTGGAATGAGGGATCAAGCAGGACAAATCGATTAATAGAGTATACTGTTTCACTCATAGATATTGTACAGCTGTTCAAATTGATCTGTAAGATAACTATAATCTTATTCAATGTGTAGTAGAGGATAGAGCTATTGGTAATGTGACTTCCGTTTCATCAATAGATATATTTTCATATCCTTGGGAATATAAGGACAGTCTATATTATATGTTTAAGCTTCTTCATGTAATAGAGAAGTTTTAAGTCTTTCACTTAAAAATATTTCAACACACAAGTCATACAACATTTGAAAATATGTTAATACAAAGCAATCTCCAAGCAATCCCAATTTGGGGTGGCTTGAATTGGGTTGAAAAAGTGGAAGTGTCAGTTGCTCAGTCGTGTCCAACTCTTTATGACCCCATAGACTGTAGCCCACCAGGCTCCTCTGTCCTTGGAATTCTCCAGGCCAGAATACTGGAGTGGCTTGCCATTCCCTTCTCCAGGAGACCTTCCTGTCTCAGGGATCAAACCAGGGTCTCCTGCTTTGCAGGCAGATTCTTTACCACTGAGCCACCAGGGAAGCCCTGAATTGGTTTAAGAGAGATAAAAATCTTGCAAGGAACAGAGATAATGGCCATGTATATGCAACATACTGAAACTAAATCAAAACTAAATCATCGAGAAAGGCGTGGTGTGATGTGTATCTCATTCTGAGTTATTTTCATATAGGATATTTCAAGGTAAATATTGACACTATTTCCTCATCAATTTCACTTCATTAGTAACAGCACACAAACAATAATATCAGCAAAGTTGAAGTCTTGATTTAACACAACAGGAATGGCTGGCTGGTGAGAAGGGAGCTTCTCTTGTTGTGTCATGTTCTTGAGATTATGGAGTGCCCTACTTTAGGTCTGATGTTTCTTTCTTTTTTTGATAATTGCTTTATAACGTTGTGCTGGCCTCTGCCACACATCACCATGAATCAGCCAGGTATACACATGTCCCCTCCCTTCTGAACTCCCCTCCCATGGCCCACCCCAGCCCATCCCTCTTAAATAGAATTTTTTTTTTTGCTAATGAAATACTACATTTCTCTGTTACCTTCTTTAAAGAGAGATTAAAATATCCCTCATGAGTGATGAAGTATCTTGTGGAAGACGAAGGCAGGGAAAGGAAGGGGAGGGATGTGGCATTTCTGGTGGGTGATAAGGTGTGTTTTGTCGCCAGCATTTCTTTGCTACGAAGGAGTGGTCAGCTGGTGACCACCCAGCAGGGCTGTGGAGAGGGGTGTGAATATGTGAGTGTGTGTGTGTGTTCTCTGTGGGTGTTTCTGAAATAACTGCAGTTCAGGGCATTATGTTCTATCCTCCAAGGCACACACACACAAGTGCACACACATGCTTTTGTTTGCTTTTTAACCGACTGGGTCCAATCCTAATTATCATCCTTCCAAAGCAGTTTTGCTCATTTTTTGCAGTGAGATCCAAGAAAGTAGATTCTACAATACGCGAAGCCATTAGCCTAAACCTGTTAAACAGTTCTTTTAAATTGCCTGAAAATAATACCAAATCTTATGAAATCAAAAGCAAAAGTCATTTTTTTCTCTCAATTCTTTCCATAGAATTAACCTGATCAACTGCTAAGAGATAATATTCCCAGAGTTTTCTTTAATGCCCAATTAAAAATTGATTTGTTATTATTCAGTTGCTAAGTCATGTCTGACTCTTTGCGACCCCATGGACTGTAGCCCCACCAGGCTCCTCTGTCCATGGGATTTTCCAAGCAAGAATACTGGAGTGGCTTGCTATTTCCTTTCCCAGGGGATCTTCTCAACCTAGGAATCAAACTCGAGTCTCCCACTTGGCAGGTGGATTCTTTACGACTCTGCCACCCGGGAAGCCCTACTTTTAACAAAGTAATTGTTGGCTGTCTAAAGTACTTGGCAGACAAATTAATTGATTTTATCTGTTCACTCTTGGATAACCTCACATATAAGGCATTCCTCAGCCCTTTTAAAAGCTGCATAATATTCCATGTGTGGATGGGTTATGGCTTATTTAATCTGTTCTTTCTTGGTGAACTTTTATGTTCATCAAATTGATCTCTTTTTGATCCAATGCCTCAGTGAATTGCTTTGTACACAGATATTGATCCCCATGCTAGAATATCGTGATGATATTTCTCTAGAACTAAAATTGCAAGTTAGTTACACCACCTGTCTTTCAAAACGGTAGCATGAACTTATGTTCTCAACCTCAGCATACGAGAGCACCCACTGAGTTTCTCTTGTGGCTCAAAAGTTAAAGAATCGGCCTGCAACGAAGAGACCCAGGTTCAATCCCTGGGTCAGAAAGATCCCCTGGAGAAGGAAATGGCAACTCATTCCAGTATTCCTGCCTGGAAAATCCCATGGACAGAGGAGACCGGTGGGCTACAGCCCAGGGAGTCTCAGAGTCAGACACGACTGAGCGACTCACACGAACACACACCTGACGACCTGACCTATCATCAGTTTAAGCTGTGCCAGCTTAACAAAACCCAAAAGACTTTTAATTTGCATCTCTTTGCTTATTAATGAGGTTAAGACATTTTTTTCGTGTATTTACGGGTCATTTCTTCCAGCAATTATTTTTGCATTCTTATCTGGTACCATTTTTGGAGAACAACAATAATAAAATGAAAGGGAGCCTTTAAAAAACTCAAAATGTTAATTGAGTGATTTAGCTCCAAAAACAAGTTTCCCCTGCTATTCACTTCACAGGCTTCAACAAATTAGGTTGAGCAATGCAAGTTATGTTGTAGTAATGAGTTAAATATAATCTCTATTTAGTGAAATAGTTGTTCCCTGTATTCATTTTGACAAAACACAACCACATTTCTCACAAAGGACAGAAGCAGACTCCAAGCCACCTGGATAACGATTTCCATAATGGTCTCCCAGGAGCCTAATATTAATTCATGTGTCTTTATGTTAATTACAATGTTTACAGCTCCCCTGTGGAGGCCATTTACTTAAATAGTGTGGAGCAGGAAGCTGAGAGGAACTGGGGTGACATTTGTATGGCTCACAACTTGTAACCTGGAAGAAAACTTAGCAGTCTTTGCAAGTCTGGCCCCCAACAGCCACTGGCTTTGCATACTGAATGCACCTTATATTTATTCTGGGTCGAATGGTCCCATTGAGGAAACCCTTGCTGTTGTGCTTTTTGGCTGAGCTACCAGATGCCTTGAGAATGGATGTCCGTGCCTGGATACCTCAGAAGGCATTTCCTAACCCCAGAAGGCATTTCCTACCCCAAATGTGGAAACACCTGACTTGCAAAGCACATGTTTAAGGGGAAAATGAGTCAGCCATGTTTGGATACTGGCCTGTCCTGAAAACACCCAAGAGGGAACACAGATTCTCCATGTGGCATCCCCGCAAAGAGGCAGCTGGGAAAGCCATGTCAAGTGTCTTAGCTTTTAAGCATGTTAGCTGCTTGAGGCTACGTACTAGGGGCCAAGCAGGTAAAGGTGATCACTGGCCAGAAACAGATGGGAGGGGTGGAAAGAGAACAGATTTGAAGACAGCAAGAATCGACTCCCAGCTCTGCACCTTACAGCTGGGTGATCTTCGACAGGTTCACTCAGCTTTCTGCGCCTCTCCTTTTTTCTGAAATGATATTGTCTATTTATAGTAACACTGAAAGAATTAAGCTCCTGGCACACAGTGTATGGTGGCTTTAATATTTTTACATGTGTATTAAGATTTATTATAATTCCTGCTTTTGAAGAGCTCACAAGTTGTCAGTTTCTAAGACACTGCCCATCAGGTCTGAATTTTTCATTAGTCAAAGTTACTAATTTCCTTCTCCTTACTTATACCCAAGGAGAGCCATGAAGATTAGCCTAATCAGGGGACATCCAAGACTAAGTAAATTGCCAGTCCTTAATACAGAAGTATTTTTATAGGTCTCTTTATCACTGCCTTTCCATACTTCTCATGAAAATCACTTAACCCTGCTAAGGGCCTTTACACCCGGAGCATCACCTGAGTAGGGGTATTGAGGCCAGGGGACTTGGAGACCCAATTAAGTCTGAGTATGAGTTCTACCACTAACTTGCCAATTTAGCTTATTGAGTTCATTCTCACTCTTCAGTGGGAATCTCATTTTCCTCCATTCCTAACTATCTTTGAAGAGTAAGTAAAAATAACATGAAAGTATTTTGTATGCCATTGTTATTCACTCAGTAAACGTTATGAGATTGATGATGTGCCAAGCACCATGTGAAACATCAGGACTGCCATGGACAACCAGAGAGATAAAATTAAGTAAGTAAAGAAACATGATCATAGATTGGAGAAAATGTGTGGAAGAAAAACAAAGGTTCAAGGAAAGAGACCAGCCAGAGAGATGTAGAGAGGATGATCAGAAAGTCTTCTCAGAAGAGATGTTTAAGCTTGATAAGATGATGGATAAGGGAGTTCCCTGGCAGTCCAGTGGTTAAGACTCCACGCTTCCAATGGAGAGCGTGAGAGCTTGATCTTTGGTTGGGGAACTAAGATCCCACATGCTGTGGGGCCAAAATAAAAATAAAACTGAAGTCTCAAGAAAAAGAAAAAGGATAAGACCTGGGCCAAGAGTGTTCGGGCAGAAAGCACACACTCAAAGGATCCTGAGATGAGGCAGTTTGTTCTAGAATGCATCGAGAATCACCAGTCTAAAGTCTAGTGATGGAGAGTGAGTCACACAGGATAGGGCTGGAGAGATAGACAAGCGCCCCACCTCACAGAAGAAACTTCCAATATTATTACCCCCACCAAACCCTTACAAATCTTCCTTGTTTTTCATTCATTTGTTTTTCATGTACTCTGGGCTCAGTTTCATCAAAATCACCCTCGGTTTATGTTCTGTATTCCGAAACTTTATTTTGTTTTATTTGTACTTTATTTTAATTATATGTTGTTTTACTCATCCTACCCCTCCCCACTCTAAAAAATCCTCAGAAAAGGATGGAGACCTGAAGACTCAAGTGGAAAAGCTCTGGAGAGAAGTCAACGCCCTGAAGGAAATGCAGGCCCTGCAGACAGGTGAGACTCGTCTTCTCTCAACAAGACAGGAAGAGAAATTGCGATTAGCCAGCAACTCAAACCACGCTGAGAGTACATGTTGTTCTAGGTGACATTTAAAAAGAGAGAGAGAGACATTGACAAGGCAGAGACAAAGGATTCAAAAGCTGGGAGGATGAATGTTTTGGGAAATCAGCTTGATTTTCTACTTCCTTCACCGCTCAATGAGTGGAATAAAAATCAAACCAGGCATTTCAATAATACATTTTAGAAGTCCATCCTTTTTTTTTTTTTTTTTTTCTGTACTGTGCGACATGCGAGATGCCTGATCTTAGTTTCCTGACCTAGGATGGAACTCTTTCCCCCTGCTTTGGAAGCACAGAGTCTTAACCACTGGACCACCAGGGAAATCCTCATAATTCTTTATTAGGCAATGGAACAAAATTGAAGCAAGTATTAACTAGATAAAATAACCAGCATTCCTTAGCCATTTACTAAGATGTTTAGGTCCCCAGGCAGCTCAGTAGTAAAGAATCCACCTGCCAATGCAGGAGACCTGAGTTTGATCCCTGGGTCAGGAAGACCCCCCGGAGGAGGAAGCGGCAACCTACTCCAGTATTCTTGCCTGGGAGATCCTAAGAACAGAGAAGCCTGGTGGACTACAGTCATGGGGCCACAAGAGTCAGACATGACTTAGCAACTCAGCGACAACAAAATAACCCACTGAGAGCTCAGCGGAGGCGGAACTAAACCCAGGGTCACAAGACCCACACTGAGTGGGTCAGATGCTCTGGAGAAGAGCTTGCCAGCAGAGGGCAGCAGTGAGTGTTCCTTTATCAGAGAGCGGAGCTCCCAGCAGCCCATGAAGCTCCCAGGCCAAGGAAATGAGAGCCACGCTGGGCAGACTCAGGAACACCCCTGGCTTGCAAGGTTCACATCCTCAGGAGGAATACTGTCATAGTAACTCCAAAGGCAGAGCTTTGAGGGTCCCAGAAGAGAGCTGCCCAACTACAAGAGTTAACACCTTCAAGGAAGACCAAAGTTAGGGCTTTTTCATCAGCTACTTATGGCCCCCAGGGCTCCCCAGGGGCTCAGTGGTAAAGAATCCACCTACAGTACAGGAGACATGGAAGACATTGGTCCCTGGGTCAGGAAGATTCCCTGGACAAGGAAATAGCAACTCACTCCAGTCTTCTTGCCTAGGAAATCCCATGGACAGAGGATCCTGGAGGACTGCAGTCCATGGAGTCACATCTGAGCGATTGAGCAGGGCACATTGATAGCTCCCAGGCCAGCTGTATGTTACCAGTCTTGAGCCATTTTCACCATAAGCAATATTGCCTAGTTACACGGCTGGCAGATCCCTTTATCAAGTGTCCTGGGGAACAGAATTAGAAAGTTAAAGGAAGGTCAAATGAGTTTGCAGAAGGGGAAAGAGCTTGGTTAACCCTTCAGCCATAGTTGGGGGCTATAATAATACTTTATAAACATCAACACAGTTCAGTCGCTCAGTCGTGTCCGACTCTTTGCGACCCCACGGACTGCAGCACACCAGGTTTCCCTGTCCGTCACCAACTCCCGGAGCTTGCTCAGACTCATATCATCATCAACACATTAATCCTTCAATAATTTATGAGACAGATGCTGCCATAATTTTTCTACACTTACAGATGAAGAAACTGAGGCACAGGAAATTAAGGCTAACACAGATAATAAATATCAGAACTGACACCTAAGCTGAGGCAGTACAGCCCTGAAGCCTGATTCTCCAATGCTATGCCTTAAAACTATCTTTATATTTGTCTTATATCCTGGATAGGATAGACAATATTTAGCTTATTGTTACCTGCTGTGGGCTCAGTTATCTGCTGTAATCTTATGTGCAATGTAAGTCACCTATTTATATGCTAACAACTCTTTTAAGCTTCATTATATCATGTGCTCACTTGCTCCTGTCGTGTCTGACTCTGTGACCCCATGGACTGTAGCCCATCAGGCTCCTCTGGCCATTGTATTCTCCAGGCAAGAATACTGGAGTGGGTAGCTATTTCCTCCTCCAGGGCATCTTCGGGACCCAGGAATCGAACGCGTGTCTCCTGCGTTGGCCAGCAGATTCTTTACCACTGAGCCACAGGGAAGCCCCAAGCTTGTAAGGACAGGTTTAACAAGCATCCCACATCATGGGACAGTTGTGGTTATGATATGGGTCCATTTCTGTAAAACGCTTGGCACAGTGTCTGACTCTGTGCAGAGTCTTCATCACACGCTGACTCACCGTTATCTCTCTGCATCGTCCTTGCCACAGCCATCTGCTGCTGCTGGCCGGGGCCAGTTCTAGATTATGATGAAACTCCCACAGCATGTTAATATGTCAAATCTCACATCTTTACAGTCTGTCTCCGAGGCACAAAATTTCACAAGAAGTGCTACCTTGCCGCGGAAGGCTCGAAGCACTTCCACGAAGCCAATGAAGACTGCATTTCCAAGGGCGGGACCCTGGTTGTCCCCAGAAGCTCCGATGAAATCAACGCCCTCCGAGACTATGGTAAAAGGAGCCTGCCGGGGGTCAATGACTTTTGGCTGGGCATCAACGACATGGTCGCAGAAGGCAAGTTTGTTGACGTCAATGGGCTTGCCATCTCCTTCCTCAATTGGGACCAGGCACAGCCTAACGGTGGCAAGCGGGAAAACTGTGCCCTATTCTCCCAGTCGCTCAGGGCAAGTGGAGTGACGAGGCCTGCAGTAGCAGCAAGAGCTACATGTGTGAGTTCACCATCCCTCAATAGTCCCTTCCAGGTACATCTTCCCAGAAAGACCGGTCATGATTTACAGGCTGATGGTTCTCAGGAATGGTTCAAAATCGTCATGGGGAGGCTATGTCCCTAGGAAGATAAGAGACAGCCAAGTTTGCTACCACATTGCATTGTGATTTTTGCCCTCCACGGGGGTTGGGGGATCGGAAAATAATCATTCCATCATGTACACACTGCTCAAGTAGCTTCTGCAAAAATGGGCTACTAGACCTTCCTCATTCCTGGTCCCTCTTCCTTGCATAGACCAGGTGTGTTTAAAAGGACAATAGCCAGAAAAGCAAGCTGTAGGCTCCCTGGAGGATTTTCTGTTAAAGGTTTTGTATGTATGTGAGGAGTGAGGTGCTACCTAACCCTAACCCTTTTCAGTCTGATGTTTGGTCTGCTCCCTCCTAGTGACAGCATCTTATTAGCCGTCACCCTTTCCTTGAGCCGCAGCGTCCCCTGGTGGGACATTAACTGCTCTGTCACATGGATACACAGAAGTCTCAGATAAGCTCTGGTTTAACTCTGTTTTTTTCAAACCCAGCCCACTCCTGCTCCGGCCCCCAGTGATATACACATTTTTTTTTTAAGTTCCCAGTAAAGATCTGAAAGGAGATGTTAAGGCAGCATATTTGGTCAGTTTCCACCCCAGTACGGCATTACAGTTTCCAACTTGAAGAGGTAAACCTAAGGCAGAGCAGAGTAGCAGACTGCACAGAAAAAGAGGAACTTTCTAAAGTCTCCTTTTCCCTGCTTTAGTTTTATGAAATCAACAGCGGATATTATACATCTTAGTTTCCTTTTTTTAAAAGTGTATTTTACACACTTATATACATTTTAACAAACATATATTTAAGTCTATTAGGAGAAAAATCTATATTTAGATTGAAAGTTGGAAGGTGGATTTAAAAAATATTTTTTGAGTTACATGTACATCTTACTATTTTTTTATTCTTCCAAGTGCTGCCCCCACCAAACTGTTTAGATTGTGTAATGTAATGCCATTGCTTAGTATGAAATTATGAAGTTAAGGCTTGGTGGAAATGGGTTTTTTAGAAGCAAACAATTCTAGGTATATTCTGTTCTTCAAATAAACATCTTTTTTTCCCTTTAAATGTTGAATATGTTTTGGGAACAAAATCCTTCTTTATAAACTTAATTATGTATGCTTGGAATTAAGTTTTAGTTCTTCACACTGCACAACAATAATAAAGCCTGAATTCTGATCAATGTGGGGTTATATGGGTATTGTCTGCAGTTATTCAAACTATGTTGGTTTATATCAGACTTGAAGCAACTGGGGGAGAAATGCACTAGATTTGATCAAACTGGTGATTTAGATGTACTATAAGGATAGTTTTACTTGAGAATAAAGAAGTAAAGTGGAGTCAGAGGAAGGTAACTTTTTAAAAGTTGTACCTGCCATTGTTTTTGGTTGACCCTGATCAATTTCTTCCTTCAACGCAACCACAGTCTCTGCATGGGAATCTTATCAAATTGCAGCTCCCACAGGTCTGGGCTGAGGCCCCAGATTCTTCACTTCTAAAAGCATCTCGTGGAAGCCAGCAGGGCTGGACCACACACCACAGTCTGAGAGCAACGGTCTGAACCTGTAACTACTCACCCAGAGACAGTCTCCGCTGACTCTAGCAGGTCTGTTCCCCTTTAATTCAAGTCAAGGGTAGGACCTGCAGTTAATCTGTGTGAAGAACAATACTGAGAGCAATTTTTCTACCCATCACAGATGCTTCCAGCCATGTCATTATATGATCTACAAAGTAAAAATCAATTAGTTAAAGGAAACAGTAACTGAGACTCAACTTAGTGATCTGAAGGAAAACGTATCTCAAGGCTCAAAGGCTTAAGTTGAATGGAAGTTCTTACACTAAAAATAAAGATATGACGTCTTTCCTGCTCTCTGATTACAGAGAACTTTCGTATTCTCACCAAATTAAGTACACTAACAGATAAAGAAGCCCACTAATTTTAGCTATTTAAGTTATTAATTTAATCTGATGTCAGAGATTCAAAGGACACCTACTAACTATAAAGCACCATGTTACTTAATACGTAAGGACAGAAAGGAAGTAAGTGATGGTATCTATACTAGCTCACAGGAGGAGAGCAGGAAACAAATATCAGTAGCTCTAATTACATATGAAAATTGTGAATTTACAGATTATTGCTATCTAGTTTAACCTAAACTGAAACCCACAAAATGGGCACTGATTTAAATAGATTCTCACAAAGAAAGACCACATTGAATATACACTAATAGTAAGAGAAAATGTGCCCACGTTCAAACAAGCAGAGCTAACATGTCTATTGGTTCAGAGAGGCATGTATATTCCAAGCAAACCCATTCAGAATCTTTCCCAGTGATTGCAGTGCCACTGGGAGTCATAAAATGCTTTTTGCTATTTTATTTTTGCTAGAAACATTAAACAGGAACAAAGAGAATTTAGGGTTCTGACAGAATTCTTCCCTTCCAGGTGGATGCAATGTGCAGAATGAAGCAGCAGTGAGAAATGACAGGGTGGAGAGAGGAAACAGGGAAGGGAAGAGACGGAGAGAGAGAGAGGAAACCTGTGTGTGTGTTCACAAATGCTGAGTTTATCAGTCTTAAAGCCCTGGTTTTTATTTCTGCAAATTCTCTGAGCCACTCTACAATCCCTTTCCTTTTGCATTTGAGCTAGCTGGAGTTGGCATATCGACCAGGATAGACTAGGTTATGACTTCGCAGAGCTTACATCTAGAGAGGCAAACAAACAGTAAACAAGCAAAGAAAACAACATGATCATTTCAGAAAATATGACGAGATTTCCAAGGACTGACATGACAAAATGGCGTAACAAATGACACAATTAAAGTGACGCAGGAAGGAAATCAAACAAGGAGACGGAAGATGGAGTGACGAGAGGGAGCACTGCCAGACAGAACAGGCAGCTCTTGTTAATACACTCCCCCGCCCGCTGAAAGAGGCAGAGAAGAAAGGGATCCGTCAAGCTTCAGGGCAAAAGTCCAAGAGAGACCCCAAGAGAAGTGACTAACCTCAAATCACCCAGCAAGCTGGGGATAGAGCAGCAGCTGGAATTCAATTTCCTGTCTCCCAGTGCCAGCCTAGGTCAAGGTCAGTTAAGGTCAAGGGACTTGGAGTCAGAAGACCTAGACTCCACACTCACTACATGTGTGATTTCGGGTAAGAATAAACGTTTGGGTCCTCACTTTCTCATCTCTCAACAGAAATGATAGATCATCCACAGAAATCTGAAACTATAATTGCTGAGCAAGCAAGCACTCTGGATATCGCATCTTTAAGAAAATGAAAAGCTTTGTCCCATTAAATAACCAAAACATCTCACGACAGAAAAATCTGCAGAGTAGGGGGAAAAAATGAGAAATTATCATTTATCTTGGTCATTTTCATTCATTTATCTAGTTAATAGTTATTGAGCAAGTGTATCCAGCAGTATCTTTTTATCGCCTTCCATGCAAGGTACAGGTTACATCACTAGGCAATGTTATAGCCTGCTTTATTTTACTTATAGCCATTTTCCTAGCTTTTCCATAATGCACTTTCTATGGTTCCATAACATTCCAATGTGTTATTAATTGCGCACATAAATGAATGAATGAAGGCTCAGTCGCTAAGTCCTGTCTGACTCTTAGCGACCTCATGGACTGCAACCCGCCAGCCTCCTCTGTCCATGGGATTCTCCGGGCAAGAAGACTTAAGTGGGTTGCCATTTCCTCCTTCAGGAATCAAACGCACATCTCTGGCACCTCCTGCAGTGGAAGGCAGATTCTTTACCATTTTGCCATTTATGAGTGGAATTTCACTTAAACTTCTAAATATAAATGTTTACTCTTTATGTAAATAAATGGAAATTTTGCCTTTCATTTTTATTCTGCAAATAATGCTCTGGTGAATTTTTTTGGCAATTTTTTTTCTCTTTGACTGTAGATTTTTCTCCCTTGTTAAGATAGATTTCCAGGCAGTCCAGGGTTAAGACTCCACTTTTCTACTCCAGGGGCAAGGGTTCGATCCTTGTCGGGGAACTAAAATCTCCGCATGCAGTGCTGAGCAGCCAAAAACAAAATAAGAGTAAACCTAACGGGGGAGCCTGGTGGGCTGTCCTCTGTGGGGTCACACAGAGTCGGACACGACTGAAGCAACTTAGCAGCAGCAGCAGCAAGCAAAGAAAGACAGCTTTCCAGAAGTGGAATTGTTAAATCAAAGGATAGGAATAAAATAGCCACTTTGGATCATGGTGTGAAATTGCTTTCTGAAAGGATCGTGCAAACTGAAGAGGTAGCATGCCCTGTAACGCCACTAAATTTGGAGTCAGCTGGTCCTGGGTTTGAATACTAGCATGCATGCTCTGTGACCTGGAACACATCATTTTACCTGGCTGAATACATTCCTAATTTATCAATAAACAATAAAAGTAAAACAATATGAAGGGATTCTTAATATTTACCTTAGAAAATTGTTAGGATTAAAAATAAACACAGAGTTAATAGTTGGTAATAGTTGATTTCAGATATATTAATTATTCAGTTAAGAGTGGGATGGTGGAAGTGAGAGAAGTACTTGGAAGAAGCCAGAAGGTACCAGGTAATATTATTATATTTGTTATATTCATTTGGCTTCCCTTGTGGCTCAGCTGATAAAGAATCTGCCTGCAATGTGGAAGACCTGGGTTCAATCCCTGGGTTGGGAAGATCCCCTGGAGAAGGCAAAGGCTAGCCACTCCAGTATTCTGGCCTGGAGAAGTCCATGGGGTAGCAAAGAGTTGGACGCCACTGAGTAACTTTTACTTTCACTTTATATTCATTTGAGTTACACAAATTCAAGCTGCGCTAAAAACTGGGAGTGGAGACCAGCATGAAATAAAAAGTTACCAGAAATACATATAATTACAAACCAGGATGAATGCATTTTAAAACAAAATAGGGTTTTAGAAAATCTCCAGAAGACAGACTTCAATGGGGACTAGAGCCCTTTAGGCCGTGAAGGGGTATATTATCAGTGCTCGCTTGGGGAAGTTTTTACATGTTCTGGCTGCCTCCCCACGGACGTGCCTAGAAGCCCTGAGAGAGGCCGACAGAGGGCCCACATAGGGAGCCCTGCCTTGGGGAGCAGCTGCAGCTGTGGAAACGTGCACACAGCCCTCGGCAGGTCTGGGCGAGGAGGCACAGGGCGATGTGCAAGGCGATCACGTGGCCCTTGAGCGCCGAGGTGCTGGCGCTGGACTTGGCGCCGGGCACGCTGCTGGGACGAGGCGAGGCGCGCGCGGCGGCCGCCCCGGGAGGGTGGGGTGGGCTGCTGCACTCGTCGCTGTCCACCTGGGCCGGGTGCTGAAGCCGATCGTTCAGAACGCCCGCGCAGCGCGCATCTCTTGGCGGTATCTCCAGCCACTGGGAGTGAACTTCAACAACAGAGAGGGCTGCTGGTAAAACAGCCAGGCCATTTTTTCATCCAGGTCGAAGTCTTCCAGGAGCACCTATTTCCTGGGGAGGAAAGCGCAGCGGCCTGGCTTCTGCCTTCTTCTGGGCACCAAGGTGAGGGAGGAGGGGTCTGGGAAAATCCACTGCTTCTTGTCTTACCCTTTCGACTGCCAACACCAGCTGACCACAGGGGTCCAGTGACAGGTGATGGACATGACTGTCTTCTCCCCCTTGCCTTGTAATGGCAAAGCTAATTATCAAGCCACCTTTTTGACAGGGGGGAAGCAACCCACAAGCTGATTCGGTTTTCTCATCTATAAAATGCAGATAACATTTGAGGACATCTAGAAAATGAAATGAATATTTCCACTCAATTGAAGTTTTTTGATGATTTCATGAGATAGATAGTGCAGGCAGAAGGACACTGCTCAGATTCATTGCTCATAGGAGATGCTCAGATGAAAAGCATCACCATCAGCTGCAAACCGAGTTCTGAGGCCTGGGGATGGGTGGGCCCTCATCTTTTTAGAGGTAAGTACTCAAAACGCAAATATCAGGTGGCTCTGAGAAAAGAAATTTCCTGAGTATTCAGAGAACATGAGAAGAAGATTAAAATGACAGAATTTTTTTTCCCAAGGTGTAGATTTAGCCAGAATAAGCAACCAAAATCAGTCCTAGAGATTCCTTTTTAACACTGACACTCACTTTTAACATGTGCTGTCATTTAGCATGATATCAAAAACAATCTCAAATAATACTGTAATTTTTGAGTTAAATTTCTTCTTATAAAATCTACTTATATTCTTAGGTACAAACTATAAGTTAACTGGGCTGATTATGGAATCAAATGATATTAGTAAATTAACATATGTGGGAGTAAAGTCTCCACTCCAGTTCACAGTCTGGAGTGAGGTTGGTGGACTTCCAATGTTACCCTTCAGCACTGACTATCTTCATGGCCTGGGATGAGAGAGAACAGCCTTCCAGTAGATACAGTGATGCACCCAGACTCCCTTCTGGGATGCAGGCTGCTGGGAGTGCTGGCTCCCAGCTACTCACAGATGAAGCCCTCCTGAGCAATTGCCCTCCACTAAAGGGAGCTGCTTCACTCAGGTTTACACCATGTCCTGGGGCAGCTCATAATGATGAAGAGAGACAGATACCTGGCCCCTTGCTTCAATTCTGGGCCTTGCTGAAGGGACATCCCAGCTTTAGCTCTTTGCACAGGGTCAGTTGCGGCCTCTGTTGTAACTGCATTCCATTTCAACGTCTTCCTCTCCCCTCTTGGTGCTGGTCTTGGATACATCCCCCTCACCTGCCCCCAACAAAACTGCAGCATGAAAAATCTCATTTCTGAATTTATTTATTGAGAAACATGATTCCTGACACTCTAAAAGCCTCACTGTCCTCATCTGTAAAATGCACATGGTAATCACTACATCATAGGGATCTTGAAGAATGCAGTGAAATAATGCCAGTAGAATGCCTAGCTTGGAGTCTGACATAGACTGAGGTCCCCTACCCCGAATCCCCAAATCGATCTAGAGAATCAGCGCAATCAGGATCAAAATCCAAGTTGGCGTCTTGGCAGAAGCAAAAAGACATATAGAAATTGACAACTGGTTCTAAGAAGCATATGGCAATGCTCACAACCAGAACATACAAAACAATCTGGAAAAAGAACAAAATTGGAGAACTTACATACCTTGACCTCAAAAGTTACTACAAAGCTGGAGTAATCCAGATAGTGTGATATTGGTATCAGCATGGACATATATCAGTGGAATATATCAGCAATAAATGTGTATACTTATGGGCAAGTGATTTTTGACTAGAGTGCTAAGATCATTCAATGGGGGAAAATAATCTTTTCAATAAACGATGCCAGGACAATTGGATAGTCAACATGCGTCAGAATCAATTTGAAACATTTCTTTCCACTGTAGAGTAGATTAACTAAAAAGAGATCCAAGACCTCAATGGAAAAGCTACAATAAAAATCTTAGAAAAGATAAAGGTGCAAATCTTTGTGACTTGGGTTAGACAACAGTTCAAGCAACAATGAGAACAACAGAGAAGCTGACCTTCATCAAAATGAAAACTTTTAATTAAAAAAAATTTTTTAAACTTCTGATTTTTCCCAGGACACTATGAAAAAAATGAAAAGACAACCAATGGAATGGGGTAAAATATTTGTAAGTCATGCATCTGATAACAGATTTGTATCTAGAGTACATAGAGATCTACTTACAAGTCAACAATAAAAATATCATCCAATTTAAAAATGGGCAAAGGATTACATTCGACTTCAACAATTGTTTCTGGACACGAGTCATCTAACTTTCCAGGTCTGAGGGCTAACATTGTGTTTTATTGCTTTCTGCAGCTCCAGCACCTACCAAAGGAGAGGCAAACGCATTGCCTTCAGTAGGAGACCTATGCTTCCATTACGACTCTGACACTTAACTAGTCCTTTGACACTGAACAAGTCACTTCCCTTCTTCAATCCTCATCTTTCTTATCTATAAAATGGGCCTAGTAATAATACCTACTTCATGGAACTTTGGAGACTGAATGCAAGAATGCATGTCAACCTTTTAGCACAATGCCTAGGACAATAACTAGCATTGTTGCAAGTTGTGCTATAATCCTACGAGTTAATAAAATTACTGTGACAAATAAAATTATGTTTCTTTAAATTAATTAAAAAAAATTTTAAATTGTCTCTGTTGTGGTGCGTGGGCTTTCTTTAGTTGCAGCTTGTGGGCTCAGTGGTTGCGGGACACAGGCTTATTTGTCCCACGGCATGATCTTAGTTTACAGATGAGAATGGTGATAGTATCAGTCTGACCTCAAGTCTTTCTGGTGGTTGATGGCTCCCTTGGGGAGACCAGCTGTGTGCTGGGGCTCAGTACAGACTGTGTGGTGGCCTTCTGCAAGGTTTGTGGGGCTAATGCTGCTATCACAAGACTGGACCAGAGATGGGTAAGCCTGGGAGGGTCTTTTACATTCTGTTTTCCCCACTCATTTGCATCCAAACCAGTAAAAGTGAAAGTGTTAGTTACTAAGTCATGTCTGACTGTGACCCCATGGAAGCCTGCCAGACTTCTCAGTCCATGGAATTTTCCAGCCAGGAATACTAGAGTGGGTAGCTATTCCCTTCTCCAGGGGATCTTCTCGACACAGAGATCAAACCTAGGACTCTAGATTGCAGGTGGATTCTTTACCATTTGAACCACCAGGGAAGCTCTCATTCTAAAATAGGAAGTTGATTATTAGCTCATTTATTGTCTACAGACTAGTCTGTTTTGCCTCTGGAAACCTGTTTACAAAGAATACTTGTGGATGGCTTCCAGGACACATTGTCCAAGTGATCATCCTACTGGACTGCATAATGGCAACTCCATGGCTGAGTAATCAGCATGGGGAGTGTTAGGGGCTGTGACTTCTCTAATCAATTTGTGCTAATGATGCAATGAACACGACCTGACATAGAACCAGGATGCTTGAGGTATCATTTCATTCCAATCGCAATGGCCATCATCAAAAAGTCTACAAATAATAAATGCAGAAAAGAATGCAGAGAAAGAGGAGTGACCATCCACCTCCTACACTGTAAGGGGAAGGTAAATTGGGGTAGCCATTATGGAGAACAGTATGGAGTTTCTTAAAACTAAAATTAGGCTTACTATATGATGCCACCGTCCCACTCCAAGGCATATATCTGGGGAAAAAACTATAATTCAGAATGATACATGCACCCCAATGTACTGTGAGTGTATCACTGCTGTGCAATTCACAGCAGCCAAGGCCTAGATCAACCTAAATGTTGACTGACAGGTGAATGGATAAGGATGTGCTACATACCTACAGTGAAATTGTACTCAGCCATAAAAATAATGAAACAATGCCATTTTCTGCAACATGGATGGCCTAGAGAGTATCCTACTAAGTGAAGTAAGCTGGGCCGAGAAAGACGATTATCATGTGGATGGCTTACATGTGGAATCTTAAAAAAAATCAAATGAACTTACATACAAAACAGAAATAGACTCACAGACATAAAAACAAGCTTACGGTTACCAAAGGGGAAAGGGGGTAGGGAGGAATAAATTAGGAGTTTGGGATTAATACATATACAATACTATATATAAAATAGACAATGAACAAGGACCTACTGTATAACACAGAAAACTATACTTAATATTTGTAATAACCTATAAAGGAAAAGAATCTGAAACGATTGTATATACCTTGAATACATATATTATATGTAGATATATCTGAATCACGTTGCTGTATACCTGAAACTAATACACTGTAAATGAATTATATTCAATTAAATAAACAAATAGATAGTTAAGCATCTAACTAAAGAAACCCAGAACAATCAGTCTTTGGGAAGAACACTGATTATCTCAAATAACATTGCTCAGAGAATTCATGACCCTCTCTTGCAGGAGCTGACTGACCATCTTGCGCACATTAAGCAGTAACCAGAGTGGTCTAATCTGAGAGAGTGCACACAGCCATCCATGGCCAAAAGAAAGCCAGCGTCTCATGCCAAGCACGAGTTACCTAAACCTACCTGCCTTATCTGACAAGCTCCCTCTTGAAACCTCCCTTTTACAGCCTCACAAGTTTCTAGGAATCACAGGAGTTCACACCATCCGAGGGAAATGGGGGGACGTGTGTCAGTCTAACTTCTGTGCTTGTCTTAACAGCAGTCCTGAGACAACTGTTCAGGTGTCTCCGTCATCCCCAACAAAAGCACCTTAATAACAAGACTTCCTTCGGTCTTTATAACAATAAAACACTGAGTAACCAGCCAACTTTCATCCTCTTCTCCAGGGGATCTTCCCGATCCAGGGAATGAACTCGGGTCTCCCGCATTGCAGGCAGATTCTTTACCGTCTCAGCCACCAGCGAAGCCCCATGAGTACACAGTTGTATTTAACTCTTCAAAGAACTGGCTTGCAACCTGAATGATACCATATCATGATGCTGACCCAGCCATTCAAAGACATTATCTTCGCCTTTTCTTATCAGGAAGTAGACCAAGTCAAAGTGAAGTCGATCAGTCTTGTCTGACTCTTTGTGACCCCATGGACTGTAGCCTACGAGCCTCCTTTGTCCATGGGATTTTCCAGGCAAGAATACTGGAGTGGGTTGCCATTTCCTGCTTCAGAGGATCTTCCCAACCCAGGGATCAAACCCCGGTCTCCCGCACTGCAGGCAGACACAGTTTGAGCCACCAGGAAAGCCCAGACCTTCTACCAAGATGGACATCAAAAAATTCCTATATTCTAGACCTTAGAGCTGTGTGTCTTTAGAACCCTTTAGTAAATACTTCTCCAAAGGCTTTGGGATATTTTTCTTTTTCTCTGGGTCTTAGTTTCACTTTAGTGTAAGAGAGAAGACCTAAAAAAGAGTTTCTGAGTCTCTGAATATCAGCTTCCAATTTGGGCAACTTCTGACTAAGGGGAGGAGAATATGCTATCCCGGTACATGCCACTTTGGCATGAGGGTTATTTTGAGCTAAAACAATTAGATACAGCAGATCGAAGAATAATTTTTTCCCTCCCTCAGTTCAGTCCGGTCACTCAGTTGTCTCCAACTCTGTGACCCCATGGACTGCAGCACACCAGGCTTCCCTGTCCATCACCAACCCCCAGAATTTACTCAAACTCATGTCCATCAAGTTGGTATGCCATCCAACCATCTCATCCTCTGTTGTCCTCTTCTTCTCCTGCCTTCAATCTTTCCCAGCATCAGGGTCTTTTCAAATGAGTCAGCTCTTTACATCAGGTGGCCAAAGTATTGGAGTTTCAGCTTTGACATCAGTCCTTGCAATGAATATTCAGGACTGATTTCCTTTAGGATGGACTGGTTGGATCTCCTTGCAGTCCAAGGGATGCTCAAGAGTCTTTCCAATACCACACACAATTCAAAAGCATCAATTCTTTGGCGCTCAACTTTCTTTATAGTCCAACTCTCACATCCATACATGACTACTGGAAAAACCATAGCTTTGACCAGATGGACCTTTGTTGGCAATGTCTCTGCTTTTTAATGTGCTGTCTAGGTTGGTCATAGCTTTTCTTCCAAGGAGCAAGCATCTTTTAATTTAATGGCTGCAGTCGTCATCTGCAGTGATTTTGGAGCCCAAGAAAATAAAATCTCTCAGTGTTTCCACTGTTTCCCCATCTATTTGCCATGAAGTGATTGGGACCAGATGCCATGACCTAGTTTTCTGAATGTTGAGTTTTAAGTCAACTTTTTCAGTCTCTTCTTTCACTTTCATTAAGAGGCTCTTTAGTTCTTCTTTGGTTTCTGCCATAAGGGTGATGTCATCTCTATTTCTGAGGTTATTGATATTTCTCCCAGCAATCTTGACTCCAGCTTGTGTTTCATCCAGCCCAGCATTTCTCATGATGTACTAATAAGCAGAGTCACAATATACAGCCTTGACATACACCTTTCCCAATTTGGAACCAGTCTGTTGTTCCATGTCCAGTTCTAACTGTTGCTTCTTGACCTGCATACAGATTTCTCAGGAATCTCAGTCAGGTGGTCTGGTATTCCTATCTCATTAAGAATTTTTCATAGTTTGTTGTGATCTACACAGTCAAAGGCTTTGGCCTTCTCCCCTTCCTCTCAACTGCCTTGGGCTTCCCTGGTGGTGCAGAGGTTAAAGCGTCTGCCTGCAATGTGGGAGACCTGGGTTCATCCCTGGGTTCAGAAGATCTCCTGGAGAAGGAAATGGCAACCCACTCCAGTATTCTTGCCTAGAGAATCCCATGGACGGAGGAGCTTGGTGGGCTACAGTCCACGGGTTGCAAAGAGTCGGACACGACTGAGTGACTTCACTTTCACTTTCACTTTCTCAACTGCCTTAAAAAGGGTTTAGATAGGGGGCTGGTCCCAGGAAGAGAACTATCACCAGAGATAACTTTTTACACAGTGTCAACCACAACTTGGCACTTGCCAACTACCTCTACAAGGATTAAATCATATGCTTCCGTAGCTGCTGATTTTCAACATCTCCAAAAGGAGTTCAGGGTAGGGAGCAGAAATGAGGCACTCTGCTCCAGGGAAAAACTGGCCAGACAGGTTCTTATAGTTAGGTATTTTCAGGAACTGATTTTATGAGCCCAATTCTTGTATCTCCTCATAATTAGAAAAGCACTAAATTCCTTCATGGTAATGACTGGTCCTCATAACTAGCAGAAATATTCTGCAAAAAATATGGGCTTGATTGCACGTATCCCCCTTCACCGAAATCACATGTATACTGACCTCCCTGCTGCCCTGCACCACCTTACTTCCTGCCTCTTTGGAGCAGTTTCTCAGCACTGTCTGCAGTCCTCATCTTGTCCCAAATAAAACTTAACTCACATCCCTCAAATCGTGCACTTTTAAAGTCAACATCAGAAAGTGTTATCAGCATGGCAAGGCAAACATTTGTTTACCAAACATTTGTTCTTTTCATCTTCTTGTGAACCATCTTCCACCCCTCTGAAGCTCCTGGCCCTTACCCCTTTCTGCTTAGTTAGATATGTAAGCCTCAGCTACCTGACTGCCAAAGAACCTCACAATTTTGTGGGGCTTCCTGATGTATGACATTTGTTTTTCTTCTGTTAATCTGTCTTATGTCATTTTAATTATCAGATTAGTCAAAGAAATGAGAAGGGAAGAAAAGAAGTTTTCCACTCCTATATGACCACAGAGTTACTTAAAAAAAATCCTTTAAATATGTTGTCATGTTTCAGCTGAGAGAGCAGTAAATATGCCTGGTAATATTGAACAACTGCTTGAATACAAGAGACGTCCCCAAAGAGAGGGCAAAAGCTACTGCCCTCTGCAGATCCAGAGTCACTCCCAAAGACAGCCAAAAGGAAGAAGGACTTAGACAATTCTCCCGAGAGGTGGCAACAGTCAGTAGGACCCCAGCCACAAATTGAGGTGCAATGAAGACCATATTTTGGCCATATTTTAGGGGTCCCAGCCTGATGGTTGTCAAGCCAAGTTCTCAGGACACAAAATGAGACAAGAAGGCAGTAGCTCTCCTGGGAAAGAAAGGATGATAACCAATGTTTGTCCTGCCAACTGAATTCGGATCAACCAGACACCACGGGAGCTGACATTGGTAACAATTCTTACCCTTTGTTGGCTTCTGCCAGCTTTCCCAGGATGCTGTCTGTGGGCTCTGGAGTGAGGAGGGTGTCCCAGAGGGTTCCATGCTGGTCACCAGAAACTGTAGAGGAGGTAAAGTTACTATTCCTCTGGTTGTTACACAGAGTGCCTGGCTGAGAACCCCTTCTCTAGGCATCTCATAGATGGATAAGCTTATTTAAGATGGTTAAGTGACTCCACTGAGGGCACTGCAATTCTTGATTATCTTTAGTAACTTTAACCTATTAGCTCAGCCTGAAAAATTTTATTCACCAGCGACATCACATTGACTCCATTCCAGTTTAAGTCAGACCCAGTCTGACTCCAGATCCGATCCAGTTTCTGGACTCGATTAGCCTCCAGCAGGTTTCTGGACCCAGGCCAGAAAAACACATGCTCAGATGGTCTGGAAGCTCATGAGGCAGAAGCTGTGGACCCAGGACCGGGAGGACTTGCCCAGCACCTCCAGGGACTCAGCTCCTGTATGCTGGGGCTCCTGGCAGCCATCTGAGGTCTCCTTCGGTTCCCTTCCTTATACCAGTATTAGTTAATATGCACTAAATCAGGCATACTAAAATAAAATTAAAAGCTGATGAACGGACCTCAACCAGATGATCAAGGTCAGCCTCGATGCTGATAAGTCACGGGGATGTCAGACACCCTTAATTTGATGTGATAAGAGTGGCTCTATGTCTCTGTGGTCTTTTCCCCGAACACCCACAAACGCAGATGAATCACGAGAAAAATAGCAGAGAAATCCCAGCCGAGGGACATCCTGCAAAACACCTGACCAGCACTCCTCAAAACCCTCAAGGTCATTAAAACAAAAAAGTCACAATCTAAAGGACCTAAGGAGACCTGAAGACTAAATTGTCCTTGGTGGAATCACAGGAGAGAGAAAGGACATTGGGGAACATCGAGGGAATAAACTCTGGACTTTCGGTGATAATATCACATCCATATTGATTTGTTAATCATAAAATAAATGCACCATATCAATGTAACATGTTAATAGGGGAAATGTTAATACAAAGTATTAATTGGGTGTCAGATGTATGCAATTTTTTTGTAATTTTTCTGTAAATCGAAAACGATTCTATAATTAAAAGTTTACTTATAAATATCTAGAGTAGGCTGCTTTTTTGGAAAACAGCAGTGGCTTTCTAAAGCAGTGGCCCACAAACTTTAAACTTCAGGCAAATCACCTGGCATCCTGCTAAAATTCAGATTCTGATTGGGATGGGGTCTGAGAAGTTGTATTTCTAACTATCTCCCCCGACCATACTGAATGGGCTTCCCTGGTGGCTCAGATGGTAAAGAATCTGCCTGCAGATTCAAGAGGCCCAGGTTTGATCCCTGGGATCATACTGAATGAAGGCAATATGCACCCTTCATAAAAGAAACACATTGTCAGAGGAATCATTTCCAATAAGATTCCTTCCCCTCATCTTTTATTAGTGGAAGTTACGAGGGAGTTGGCTGGTTTTCTGGAGTGGTCTTAGGATGTGTCCTTTTCTCTTTGTGAAATAAAATTTGCATTTTATGGCAAAATAACAAAAAATTTAAACAATTTAAAAATTCTCTTTCAGTTTCTTCTCTCCTCCAACTATGCATGTATCCCACCATGCACTGGCCAAAACCTCCCCTGTTAGCAGGAATATCTGCTGCTCATCCATAAACAGCAACATTCTCCTAGCATCAACAAGACAGCTCATTTTGGGAGTTCCTGGTAGTTAAGACTCTGCACTTTCACTGCCGAGAGCCTGGGTTCAATCCCTGGTAGGGGAACTAAGATAGATCCCGCAAGCTGCATGGCTCAGTGGCCCCATCTCCAAAAAAAAAAAAAAAATAATGTACAGCCTTCTGTTTAAAACAAAAACAAAACTTATGTAAACTGTGTCTTGACTTCTTACGGGTGAAACAGTTCTCAGAGATTTCTGAGATACTCTTCTCAGGTTATTATAATCCTCAAATTTGGTTCGAATAAAATATACCAATTCTTTCTTAGATTGACTGGTTAATTTTTTGCCAATACCCTTTGGCTGCTGCCAGATAACTTTGCACTGCTCAGAATTTAGGTGTAGCTGGTACATCTTTTAAGTTTGGGCAGTTTTAAAACTTCAGAAGCCAGGAATTCCCTGGTAGACCAGTGGTTAGAACTCAGTGCTCTCACTACCAGGGCCCCAGATTCAATCCCTGATCAGGGAACTAAGATCCTGCATGTTGTGCAAATGGCCTCCTCCCCCCAAAAAAGTAAGAGCTGTTGATGGAGGGAGGGAGAAAAATCCAAATACGCCCAGTAACAACCAACTACAGAACAAGTCCAAAGAGCACAGAAGATACCATGTCTCTTTTATTCCCCTAGACTCTCCCTGTCCTCATTTAACCTGCTGTAAACTAATATTTACCTTCTGCGGCAGAGCTTCCTCAGAGCTGTTTGTAAACAGGGAGTTCATAATTTCACACTATTCGAGTCATCCCTTCCTACCCTCAACTTTGATTTCCAAGGTTCCAGCTACCCACAGTCAAACTTAGCCAGAAAACATTACATTGGAAAATTCCAGAAGTAAACAATTCTTGAGTGTTAAATTGGGTGCTGTTCTCACTGAGGAGTGTGATGAAAACTCCCACTGCCTCCCTCTTCCTGGGTGGTGACTCACCCCTTCGTTCAGTGTACGTGAAACCGGAGAGGAACGACAGACCCTGCAGACCTTAAACACAGGTTTGAACCAGGCTTGGCCCGAGATGGCGGGAGGATCCGGCTTCCAGGAGCCTGCGCCTTATTATGCGCACGTGGTAACACGTTAGCATGAGCTGGAGGACACACCCGCCAGTGTGAAGGCCGGTCGGAGACCAAGCATAAAAGGCCGCTCCTTTTATGAAAATCCTCACCCCTTCTCCAAGACAATTGCAATAATCCTCCCTCTAGCCTAGGTTACCTAGCCCATAAAATTACCCAGCCCATGAAACCGAACCACCCCATATTTCCAGGCCTCTTGCCTTCCAAGATGTCCAACAGTCTGTTTGTTGGAGGATGTGTCTCCCAGGGTCGCACTCGCCTTTTGCGATGGACCACATCCTCTCTATGGAGTATCTCTCCAAATAAATCCACTTCTTATATTTCACTTTGTCTCTCACTGAATTCTTTCTGTGGTTAGACATAAAGAATACAAGCTTCCTTAAGTCCTGAAACCAGATGGGTGATTTCAATGAAAAGACAGTGGGTTCGGGACTTCCCTGGTGGTCCAGTGGTTAAGAATCCACCTTCCAATGGAGGGGAGGCAGGTTTGATTGTGGCTCAGCTGGTAAAGAATCTGCCTGCAGTGGGGAAGACCTGGGTTCGATCTCTGGGTTGGGACAATCCCCTGGAGAAGGGAAAGGCTACTCCAGTATTCTGTTCTGGAGAATTCCATGGACTGTTCAGTCCACGGGGTCGCAAAGAGTCGGACATGACTGAGTGACATTCATGTAGTTTCTTTAAAGATTGACTCCTGAGAAAGAGTAACAGCAACAGCTCAGTGTAGCCTCCAGGTAAATGTATTGGCGTAATCTACGCATCACACATCACACACAGCGCTCTGGATAATCCCTTCCCACTTTCCGTCTCAGGTTCCCAGGGCTACCTTTGGTCAGTAGGTGGAGTTCCAGGGAAGTCTGCGGCCAGGATGAGATCCCAGCTCTGATAATTACCATCCTTGTGACTCAGGTATCTGCTTCCTAGCCTCTCTATGCCTCTTGTCTTCTGCAAAAGGGCCCTAAGCTGTCCTACAGTAGAAATGAGCCAAGCTGACCCCAGTGAGAATGAGCAGAGTAACTGACTCAGAGCTTGCTACTCAGGGGAAACAGGACCACCACTTGGGTTAACTTTCCAGTAAGAAAAGAGAGTCAGCTGTGCTCTGATTGCAGGGTATTGACTGGGAAAGTGGAGGGAGTGTGGCTAACGAGAATCGGGGCATACTTTGCTGTGGGTTTTCAGCTCATATCGGTCTTTCTCTGTTTGGTCCGCAGTTGGAAGTGGAAACAAAATACAGGACACCTGGCTGTTATTCATCAAATCCTGGCCAGTCTGGCCCAATTGTTGCAGACAATTGTGGTTTGGCTTCTCGGACTGGCTGCTGCAGAGGTTGTGGGTCAGAGTTCTACTGTCACAGATGGTCCGGCCATTGTCTGTGTATTCAACATCTCACTACCTATTTCATGACTGTTCTAGCAAGAAATAAATGAGCTACAGTCATTGCTTATAAAGGGCGAGACAGAGCCGGCCATGCGGCAAATACGCAAAAATGTTAGCTGTTGTTTTCCCTGTTTAAAAATTTTTTTCTAGGTTTTAAAAAAATATTTTTGGTTGTGCTGCTTCTTCGTTGCCGTGTGAGTGTTTTCTCTAGTTCCAGTGGTTCCCAGGACTGCCAGGGAAGTCTCCTGAACAATCATTCTTGATTCATACTAATTACTCAATATTGTTTACCTTACTCCACTGCTTCTCAATTCCCTCACTGTAACTGTCACTGATATTAGTAAGTAAGTAAGTAAAGTCACTCAGTCATGTCCGACTCTTTGTGACCCCATGGACTGCAGCCCACCAGGCTCCTCAGTCCATGAGATTCTCCAAGCAAGAACACTGGAGTGGGTTGCCATTTCCTTCTCCAGGGGATCTTCCCGACCCAGGGATCGAACCCAGGTCTCCCAATTGGAGGCAGACGCTTTAACCTCTGAGACACCAGGGAAGCCACTGATATTAGTACCTGTGTCAAAATATAGGTTGGATAATATGTGTGAAAGACTTGGCTAGTGCAGCAGTACCTATTAAATATTTGATAAATATTATCAAAACCTCGTCTCTGCAGCCTTGTGTCGAAATATATACAGTTGTCTCTCTTATTCGTGGAGGATACATTCCAAGGCCCCCAAAAGATGTCTGAAACCAGGGCTGGTACTGGCCCATATATATATACACCTTTTCCCCTGTATATACATCCCTTAAAACTTAACTTATACATTTGACACTGTCAGAGAATAACAACAATTACTAATAATAAAATAGACAAATTATAGCAATATACTATGATAAAAGTTATGAGAATACAGTCTCTCTAAAAATACCTTATTGTACAAAAGCATCGCCTTTTCCATTTTAACTAAGCATTTAACACACACTGTGGCTGTGACTTTTGCAGCCTGAGAAGCGACAGCAAAACTGTTACAAATTTCTTTCTTCTTCACAATTTCATGGATAGAAGATTTGTTCTTACCGTGTTCTTAGTAACCTCAGCATAGGATTGTTTTCTTCCCTCATAAGGTCGAGAATTTCCACCTCTTCTCTTAAAGGAAACACTCCACGGCTTCTCCTTATCATATCTGAACATTGAGCATCACTCCTTGTGCACTTTGGGGCCATTTTTTAAGTAAAATGAGGATTATCTGAACAGGAGCACTGGGATATCCAGGACAGTGGATCGGGATATGCTGAACAAATGGGATTCTCGTGCCGGGATGAAGCAGGGTATCAAGAGATTTCACCTCGCTATTTGGAATGGTGCAGCAGTTTAAAACTCAGGCGTTGTTTCTTTCTGGAATTTTCCATTTAATATTGTCAGAAGACACAATTGACTGCAGGTAAGCGCAGCTGGGAAAACAGAACCGTGGTCTAGGCGGGAGTTAGTGTATTAGCAACTGAATCCGAAAGTCGAAAGATAGAAGAAAATGCTGCGAGCCGGGCCCCCCGGCGCCCCACCGCTGGCTGGTTCTTGAGGCGAGCCCGCCTGGGGTCCCCTGCCGCTGTCCACGCTCCCGAGCTCACCTCACCTCCTGAAGCGCCTCCACCACCCCCACCAGCCCCTCTCCCCTCCTATCTGCGGTAAATTGCCTTCCACGAAACCGGTATTTGGTGCCAAAAAGGTTAGGGACCGTCGCTGGGGAGCAGTGTTGTTGTTTTTTCTTTTACGGTTTATTTATTTGGTCAGGCAGCATGTGGGATCTTAGTTCCCCAACCAGGGATCGAACCCGTGTCCCCTGCTGTGGAAACATGGAGTTCTGACCACCGGACTGCCAGGAAGTCCTGGTTGAACATCTAATTACTTACTTAATTTGAGGCTGCGCTGGGTCCTCGTGAGTGCCCATGGGCTTGTTCTCTAGTCTCGGCGAGTGGGAGCTACGTTTCGTTGTGGCGCACAGGCTTCTCACCACGGTTGTGTCTCCTGTTACAGGGTGCGGGCTCTGCAGCCCTGGCTCAGCAGTTGTGGCTTAGCTGCCCCGGGGCAGGTGGGATCTTCCTGGACCAGGGATTGAATCAGTTTCCCCTGCATCGCCAGGCTGATTCTTAAACATCAGGTAAGTCCAGAACAGTCTAAAAAAAGAGAGACTTGGGAGGTTCAGAGAGGAATAATAAATGGTCCTCATACTCTGAGCTGAAGAGCTGGAGGGCCAAGTTAAGGTTCTTTCCCAAGCACCCAGTGGACACAGGAGATGAAATGAAAGTTCAAGTGCTGTTTGTTCCATCGGACTCTTGAATCCACAGCATCTTCACGCCCGTCACCTCCTCCTTCACACACTGTGCACAAACTCACACAGCAATGAGGAACAGGCCTAACCTAGCATGCCTCTCTCTCTCGGCTTTATCGTAAGAATTGGATTGTAGTTTCAAGAACCTAGGCCAAGAGGAGATGAGACGGCAGAGGAACGACTTTTATTTTTTGGCGCACGATACGTTTTCTGTCTGCTGGGTCAACAAAACTGCTTTGTTGCCTAGAGGAGCTAAATCAGGCTGTTTAAATCCCCTGTCACTATGAATATTCTCTTGATTTATGAAAAAGTGTTCAATAAATGTGTGATTTAGATTAGCACAGCTACAAAATATATACAGGGCATAGCATTTGTTTTTCAATTGGCATTTTAGTGGGACCTTTAGATAAAGCATCTCAAATAATAGCAATTCTAACAGTGATGATGAGAGAGACACAGTGATTACAGTTGTTTATTGAGTGTCTGCCCTGTACTAGGCGCTAGACTAGGAACTTTCTATTCACTATGCTGTTTAATTGTCTGAAAAGCATGCGGGCAGACTTCTGAATAAAGATGGTAGACTGGAACCCTATTTATAGCCACATTCTCCCCAAAGCTCAAAATATCAAAAAGCAGTACTTTTTATTTCGTTTGGTAAATAAATACTTAAGAACAAGGAAAACAGGAGAAAAGTTTATAGAAAGGACATTTTGAAATCTGGAAAGTAAAAAGATATAAAGAAAAAGAAAGTAAAAAGTAAAAAAGGCATAACCTTTGGGATTAGGTTCAACTCAAGTGGCAGTACAGCCACCTCAACAATGGTTTAAACACATGAGGTCTATTTCTTGCATGTAAGTATGGGATTTGGGGAGTAAAGAGTAAATATGAGAATTCCATAAAGTTGCCAGGGACCTAGCAACTTTGTAGCACCCACCCCCGCCCCCACCCCCCGCCGAATCTCTGGGTGTGACTCTCATCTCATGGTCCAATGTGGCTGCTTGAGCTCCGTGCATTACATCATTATTTCCAGATGGCAGTAAGGAGGAAAGCTGGGTGGAAGAGGTATGCACATCACTTTAAAGACACTTCTTTCAGGTTTTTCTTAGCGCATGTCTTTCACCTACAATAGCAATCTCTATTAGAGATAGATGTTATCTAGGTTTACTAAGCTATTTTAATATCTATCTCTATGATTAACCAAGCCTAATGAACTGACAGTGACTGAACCACCATCACTGCCACAATGAACTGACATTATTAAACAAATGCTGTACCTGAGTGCAACTTTGCAGTATGAAACACACTGTGCTAAGGACTTTTTAGGAGTCAGGGCTTCAGAATGAGGCTATGGGGGGCAGAACCATAGACATGTGATTTGATTTCCTTAGTCTTGGGCACTTGTTTATGCTCCTTAGTTAGCATAATAGAAGAGAAAGCCCCTTCTCTAATCAGTGGCTCCCAACTGTCAATTTCCTGTCATTCCTTCACCCTCTGAGGGGGTTTAGGAGTACAGCACGTTGGCCAAGGGCAGTAAGGAGTCTGTTTGAAACAGTCTTTTACAATTGCCAGGTTCCTAACCACAATCTCTTCTGGACCCTGCGATGTATACAATGCCATAGCGAAGGGTCGTAGAAAACTAGGTTCTATGGCAACACCACTGCTTCTCTGATTTGGAAGCAGGTTTTACCTCCCTAAGCCTCAATTCCTCATCTGTAAGGTGGTTAATAATTGCACCTACCTTACTGTGTGACCAGTAGAGTTACATAATTCCTGGTAAGTGCTTAGCACAGTGCTTTAACATAGTAAATGCTGAGTGAATGTTGGCTCTTATTATACATACAGTGGGGACTATCAGACCCATTAGATGACGGTCAGACCTAAAATCAGAGTTGTGCTTTGTGGTTGGATTTTAAAGCTCTCACGGTCCAGTTTTAATTACCAGTAACAACAATGATAGTAGCAAACATTTAATGCTATAACATTTGATAACAAGAGCTAGCTTTGCGCTTGGCGCTGTGCTTAGTGCTTTGGAGTCATCACTTCTGTTGTTTCTTTTTCTTTATGCCTCTCCCCCCAACTCTGCTCCTGGTATGCATGTGTATATATAGCCCACCAGGCTCCTCTGCCATGGCATTCTCCAGGCAAGAATATGGAGTGGGTAGCTCTTCCCTTCTCCAGGGGATCTTCCCAGCCCTGGGATTGAACCTGGGTCTCCTGCATTGCAGGCGGACTCTACCATCTGTGCCACCAGGGAAGTATGTGTATATATACACATATAATTTCATTTTTTGTTTTTATTTTCCCCTGGCATATTTACATGCACAGTCTGGCAGAATAAGGGGTGAATCTTGGGCTCCAAGACACGAAGTCTTCGGAAGAATTATTTGCAAGTTCATGACAGCTATGGATCAGAGCCACGTCTAGGAAGCTCTGGCTGTCAAAATAAGACACTCTAAACAGGTGGTGGAAGATTTTAAACAGAATGGACTTCTCATGGCAACATGACTGCCCCCAGAGGGGGCCCTTTTCTCTGAAGGACAGAAAGGAGCCAGGGAAGAAGTTAGGCTGAAATAGAATTTTGTGAATGTTGGCAAGTTAGCAATTACAGCCACACTGACACTTGGGGCCTATACACGTGAATTAAATGAGTGATGTTTCCAAATGTAAGGGTCTAATTTCTGGAAGTCACTGCAATGGTTGTGATGAGGTTTCCAGGAGAGAGTGCCTACTTGTGGCCCAGGAGATTTTTCTTAGTCCATTCGTACTTATTCCGGAGAACTTCCAAAACAATACAAAATCACCCTCTCCTAAAGTTACAGGCACTCAAGTTCCCTCTGATTAAAACAAATACGGCAGAAGGTTAAGTGTGACTACACCTATGTGTGTGTGTCAGGGGTGGGGTAGTATGGGTATTCATTGTGCTCATCTCTCAACATTTCTGGACGTCTGAAAAATGTCATTATAAAACATGTTGGAAAAAAGGAAAAGAATAGATTACCAAAAACAAAAAACAAAACAAAACAAAAAAACAGAAGTAATCTCATAGAAAGAAAACCCCAGTACTTTAACTGGAACATATTTACCTTTAAGAAAAATTCACTTCTTTTATATACTTTTCTCACTTTCCCATGGAGGATCAAAACCCCCTGGGCATCTACCTGAGAACCAGCACTGGGGATCCCTGTTCTGGAAAGGCAGCTCGTGGGGTGGTGGGTTGAGAGGATGAGTTTGGGGTAGGTGACCTTGTTTGTGTTCTATTCAGACCTTGCTGGCTTCTGCTCACCCAGTGACCGTGGACTGCTACTTCAGTTCTTTGTGGCCCATCTGCCTCCTCTGTAGAAACTGGGCTGATAATCATGGAATCAGGTAAGTGACTTGGCCACTGTCACACACAGCTTGCAAGTGACAGTAACTGAGTTTGGTTCCCAAGATAAATGATAGGAAAGCCTGTCACCAAAACTCTTCCCCCATCTCCGTATACCTCTAGGTCTTGGTTGGAACTGCTCTCAGAACCCTCATCATTCTTTGTTGGTTTTATTCTAACCAACTGATTTCTGGATGCAAGGGGTATTTCATTTTTCTTGACTTTTCTAAGAGCTCTAATACAATTTTTGTTACCTGTGTGTTTGAATGAATAATTAAAATACAAAAACACTGTCTAACTAAGTCCACATTAACCAGGAGAGTTTTCCCTGAGAATCCTGTTCAATATTCTTGCTTATTAATTATAGCAGGTTTGCAGAGTTGTTGGGCCATTTGTTTGTCTGAAGGGAAAGGAAATGACCATAATCCTGATAATAACAATGAACTAAAGAAATGGGGCTCTCAGGAATGTTACACTGAAACTTGTGCCCACTGCATGAGTAATGCCAAATTGCCTTCGGCAGAAAATGTACCAGTCTTCTGTTCGTACATTGTGTTATCGCAGAAGTCAGAAAGAAAACGTCAAATGTAGAAAACCATGTCTCAAATTGGGCTTTATCCCTAAAATTGTGGGCAATAGCACCATCTGGTGTGTAGTTATATAACTACACAGTGAATTTTTTTTTTTATGTTTTAGATCAGTGTAATAATCAATTGATTCAGCTGGCTTTACAATAAGAGACCATTCTTTAGGCTTTTGTAAGCACATGCTGAGGATCTTGGCCCATTCCCAAGCTTAAGACTCTACAAACCCAGAATAATCTTACAAGAGGGTTAACCCTCTGACAGATCCCAAGTCAAGATCACATCCAAGTTGAAGTCCAAGGGGAGCAGAAACTATGAATAAAGGAAGCTAGTAAGGAAACAGGGGGAAAAAAAAGCTTGCCCATGAACACAAGCAGGAGCAAGAGACCGTGAAACCCATGAGAGAAAAAATCAGGCTTGTCCTTGGGCTCCTGCAGGTCATGACAGTGTTCTAATTTAGCTCATTTACATCCTGATCATAAACTTTTGAGTGAGTCTCTGCTGCTTGCAATCTAATAAGTGTAAGTAAAACAACATTAGTTTCAGTGAAGTCCAAAGACTTAAATAATCCAAAGACTTTAGTCCAAATACTAAATCTGACTTGCTTAATTGCACAATTCCCCAAATGCCTGAATTGACCTCTGTGATAGGCCAATAGTTAGAGGCAGGAAGAGGGGAATAAAATGAGGTCATGATAACCATTTGGGACCATGACTGGGCCACCCAGTCAGACTTGTCAGCTCCTGTGTCTCACCTGAGGATGGGCCAGGAATTAGAGAGGCAAATGCTCTCAGATGGTGCTAGAGAACTCAGCAATCAGAACCAGTAGGATCTAGGTACCACCTCGTGAATCTCTGGCCAGAACAACTGGCAATGCCCGGAGACATTTTGGTTGTTGCAGCTGCAGGAAAGGCGATGCTACTGATCTAGTTGGTAGAGGACAGAGCTGCTGCTAAACACCCACAGTGCACAGAAGTCTGCAACAAAGAATTACGGGGTCCCCAAACGTCAGCAGTGTTGAGGGTGAGGAGCTCTGGTGTCTGTGGCAGAGAAGCCCAGAGGCAGTTTTGAAGTGGTAGGAAGGGCAGAGGTTCGAATGAGAAGTTGCGAATCCTGCCAAGGGGAGTACTACCCAGCTTGGAGAAGACACCATACTATATCACCATCTGTGGAAGATGCCAAGTCATGGGCAACAGGTGCCACTAGAGGGTCTGATGAAGGTAACTTGAGATAAGTCTAAGCATCAGGTCCTTGAGAAGCTGAGCAGAGGCTATGGATGATGATTGGAGAAACTGAGGCTAAGGAGATTGACTCTATTCATCCCCTTCCTCACCACTAAGGGATTTTGGGATCTAATTTCCTATTCACATCAAAGGAATAAGTTGGCTTGGGTGCAGGGCAAGGGGTTAAATTGGGATGAGCAGAAGCTGGCAGATTAATAGTAGCTCACTCAAATGTACACGGATTTGGAAAGAGTGATGTGACGGATCTGCGATGGGACGTGGGTCTGTCAAAACTGAAACATGCTTACCTTAGGGTAGCTTTCGACTGGGTAACTTCCCAGGAAAGCAAGTCTCTCCTCTAAAGAGCAGGTAGATCAGAAATTCCAAAGCAACATCAATCCCAGGACTTGAAGATAAAAGTCCTGATAAAAGAACTTGAAGATAAAAGATAAAACTCCCTTCTTCCCATTTTCCTCACGTGGAGTCTTGCATTCTTCTGTAAACTAGGGCCAGAGAAATCACAGTCAGATTTCCCTGGAATGCTCAGAAGAAAGTTCTAAGTAGGAAATGTTCTGGAAAAGTCTGTAAACGGCAGGCATTTGTAACCAACAGAACCATCCTGGGAGTGGAAGAAACTTCTCCATGAAGAAACACCTCCATCAGCAGGTGCGTGGGAATTTGTTTTTTTATAGCGTGGTACAGCGTTGACTTTACACGCATAACAAAATCTGTGACTCAGCCTGGGAAAGCTCTGGAAGGCTTCTGAGCAAGACCCTTCACTTCCTGCCGTAAACACCGGACAGGCAGTGTAGCCTTAGAAAGCCAACATCACTTCATCACTTGCCTCCTCCCTTTCCGCGCGGTGCGCGAGTCCGGCCAGGCCCGGGACTACATTTCCCAGGATGCACAGTGGCGGGAGCTCCTGCGGGATAGGCCAGAGCCATGCGGAAGTGATTACGGGTCGCCCAGCAACGGGGGCGGAGCCCTGGCCCAGGATTGGGTGCTCACTGCCCCTGGCATGGGGCGGGGCGGGGTTAGGAGCTCGGCCCCGCCTCCGGAGCCCCGGGGCGCTCGCCGGCTTTTACTTCCAGCCGAGCGGCCTGGCCGCTCGGCGCTTCGCTGGGCGTTCTTCCGAGGCCCCGCCCTCCTTTGCTACGGCAGCTGCGAAAGTGCGGGCCTCGGATTCGGCGGCCGGGCGCTGAGGGGCCCCGGGCGGCGCGGTGCGCAGGCGCGAGCGTGCGGGGCGCGCGGCGCGCGGTTGAAGCCGGAGTGAGTTCCTGGGCGCGGAGACCCGGCGGCCGGCGGGCAAGCGACCACTTCCCCCGCAGCCATGGCAGCCCTGCGCTACGCGGGCCTGGACGACACAGACAGCGAGGACGAGCTGCCCCCGGGCTGGGAGCAGAGGACCACCAAGGACGGCTGGGTTTACTATGCCAAGTAAGGGGGGCGTCCGGAGCGCGCGGAGGACGCTCCCCGCTGCGCGCCCCGGGACGCGTGCTGCCTCCGGACCCCTGCCCTCGCGGGGAAGGCCTGCGCAGTGGGGGCTGCCGGCCTCCTGCGGACGGGCCCCATCCCGCTTTCTGGCCCTGCTGTCCAGCGTGGGGTCACCTGGCGGCGCCCAGACACGCCCTCTGCTGCCCAGGAGGCGGCAGTGCCCGGCGGTGCGGGGACGCACACGCTTGCATCCCCTTTCCCCAACATCAGAAAAAACGTGCACGCCCCGCTCCTTTCTCGGGATCTAGAAGGGCCGCCTGGGAGTGTGTATTTGCAGCAGACGTCCTAGTAGAGTTGTGTGTGTATATATGTGTGTATGCACGTTTATGCCTGTATATAGAATGTAGCTAATACAGCTTTACTGTAGTTCTCGGGAAAGTTTTGAAAGCCCCAGGAGGCCCTCTCTCCCGCCTCCTACTGTGTGCGCTTGGGCTGGGGGGATAACTTTCAGGAGTTACTCATCTGTTAAGAGGGTTGGTTGGAGAGTTTTAGTTGAGGCCTGAACAAACTGTGCTGGGTCCCACTCTCGGCACCGTCTCAGCCTGACCCTAGAATCATCTGAGGACCGTCATAACTAGATTTGGGGTCTCAGCAGACACCCCACGTAGGGACTCTATTTTTTAAGCTTCCAAGCTAAGGCAGGTTATGGCTTTGAGAAACACGGAAGTAAATTAGTGGTTTTCTACTCTTGGGAAACTGACCGGGCTCTGCTCCCGGCTTCACCAGCAGGTTATTCTTCTCTCTTCATTTGCTTGCTCTGCCTCCCACCCCTATTGCTAGTTTGTGAAATCTTTCCCAGGTGATTCTGATCTGCCCTAGCTTGTGAGCCACTGCTGGCTGCCTTTGGTGGCTTTCTAGAAGGAAAAGCAGGAGGAAAGGACCTTGCTGCATTCTTTGAAGACACGTTGGGAAGGTAGCCTGTGCCAGGCCCTTTGCTGAGCACTGGTTTCACTGAGACCAGCTTGGTGGGCCTTCCACTTGGTGGTCCAGTGGTTGCTACTAAGATCTTGCAAGATGCCTGTTGTGGCCAAAAAATAAAAAAGGTGGTCCTCACACAGTGTGATGAGCGGCAGCAAGCCCAGCATGAGCTGTGTGGGCAGGTGATGAGGTGACTGGGGTGGCTGGCCCCTGAGCCCTGCCTTAGGGCACAGGTAGGAGTGGGCGAGTCCAGGGGCAGCTCAGGTAGGAGAGACAGGCCCTGCCTGTGCCGTGATGGTGCAGGAAGCTGAACACCTGTGAGGAGGAAGGGCCCGCTGTGCCTCAGAGGAGCTGGGCTCCATGGTCAGGACCCCGGCTCGGGTCCACTGAAGCCTTGCGGCCAGGCAGTGAGCTTGGCTGTGTGTCTTTATTTGTTTGTTGAAAATGGCAAGATTTTATTCTTTTTTATGGCTGAGTAATATTCCATTGTAGGTAGATAAATAAGTAGATACAGAGTAAGCAAATGAGTAGATATATAGTAGAGAAGTAGATACACATTTTTGAATCATTGTATTTTCATTTTAAAACTCAGCTTCCAAAAAACTTAGATCATGGCATCCAGTCCCATCTAGTCATGTCAGCTGCGTGTGTTTAGAAGGATGATTTCTGCTCTGGAGGAGCAGAGGGGCCCAGGGGCTCTGGGTGGCTTCTGAGTGGGCATTGGTTGTGGCCAAGGCCTCTGCCTGAAGGGCTCTTTGATCCCTGGGAGCTGCATGGACCCCACCCTCTCCTCCCAGCAGCTTGTGCTCCCCCGTCCGTAATTCTTACATGCCACTCGGCCTTGCCTGCTATCTGTCCCCCCGCAGGTTGTCAGCGTCGTGAGCGCAGGGACCGTTCCTCATTCCCCTCCATCCCCCACGCTTAGCATCACGGAGCTGTAAGATCAGTCCACGGGGAGTACGGAAGTTAGCTCATCAAGCGAAGGTCTCCTGGGCCTCCCTGGCTGGGTGGCCTTCTGGGCCCGGGGGATGTGAAGATGTGCAGGGTCTGGTTTCTGGCTTCCAGGGCCACCCCTGCTCTGGGTAGGGCCTGTCCCTGCTCTGGCCACTGTCCCCAGAGCTCTCTGGCTCCCTTTCAGGTTCGACCTGGGGCCTCATGCTCGGCCTGGAGGCTCCTGTGGCTGTGGTCACTTGCTGTCCCCAAGAAGGTTGTTGCTGAGCCGCGAAAGATACCAGGATTCTTGGCCTCCAGAGACGAGGCTTGATCGCTCAGAGCTTTTGTGGGATAAAGTTTTACTAAAGTATAAAGGAGATAGAGAAGGCTTCTGACATAGACATCAGAAGGGGGCAGAAAGAGTGTCCCCCTGCTAGTCTTTAGCTGGATGTGTTATGTCTGTTAGAAAGCTATTAATCAGATAAGTAGCTCAGTCAGTAAATCATCTGCCTACAGTGCAGGAGACCTGGGTTCGATTCCTGGGTCGGGAAGATCCCCTGGAGGAGGGCATGGCAACCCACACGAGTATTCTTGCCTGGAGAATCTCATGGACAGCGGAGCCTGGTGGGCTCCAGTTCATGGGGTTGCAAGAGTCGGACACGACTTAGCAACTAAACCATCACGAATCAGATAAGAGAGACACTTCAAGGCTGAGGGAGTTTCACCAGGCCCCCCTCTCTCACAATATGCATTTTTGAGATAGGATGGCACAAGGTGTGTCATCCCCCAGCCATAAAACAATTGATATGAATACTGGTTTTTGAGCTATTATCAGCCCAGGGTTTGAGAAAAGAAAGTCTTAGGTGGAACCATTTTGAAGAAAGGCATATTCCACAGCAAATACATAGTTTCATAACATAGTTTAAGAAAAACATTTTGTAAGAAAAATGTATTGGTGACCTCAAGGTTTGAGAAAAATTAAGTTCAGGTGGAACCAGGTGTCTTCGTGGCAACACAGAATTTTAAGAGAAAAAGCATCTGACACTTGTAGTTTGTTTCCTCCTGCCATTTAAGGGAGAGAGAAAAAATGTTTGCCCCTTGCAGCCTCTTCCCTCCGTTTGGGGACCCCTGCCTGCCTGCCTCTCACCCCCTGTGCCTCGCCTTCTGCTAGGCGACCCTTCCTTCTGCTTCCTTCCTAGAAGGCGCACTCAGTAAGGCCTGCAGGCTCCCGCCGGCTCCACTGAGGGCTTCCAGGAGCCCATGGGTGGGGGACTCCGTGGTCCCTGGAAAACACCCCAGGGCCCCCCAGTGCTGTCTGGCCCTGTTGACTCTGACTGTGGTGATAGAGTTTGGTAGGCTCCCAGCTGGGGTGGTGGGTGCCTCTCCCCACACGCTCTCCTCTCCTCCAGCCCTTGCTCTTTGCTCGGGGTGAAGGATGCCTGAAATGACCCCGGCCCTGCATTCCCAGCAGTCCCCCTGAGCTCTGCCGACCTGCAAGCATCCCGGGCCTTTGTTCACTCCCAGTTCCGGAAGGTCACTCGTCCCTCGTGGTTTGGGGAATCTGACCAATCTCTCAGAAGGTTGCCCTTGGAGTCCTTCACGCCGGCTCCACTGAGGGCTTCCAGGAGCCCATGGGTGGGGGACTCCGTGGTCCCTGGAAAACACCCCAGGGCCCCCCAGTGCTGTCTGGCCCTGTTGACTCTGACTGTGGTGATAGAGTTTGGTAGGCTCCCAGCTGGGGTGGTGGGTGCCTCTCCCCACACGCTCTCCTCTCCTCCAGCCCTTGCTCTTTGCTCGGGGTGAAGGATGCCTGAAATGACCCCGGCCCTGCATTCCCAGCAGTCCCCCTGAGCTCTGCCGACCTGCAAGCATCCCGGGCCTTTGTTCACTCCCAGTTCCGGAAGGTCACTCGTCCCTCGTGGTTTGGGGAATCTGACCAATCTCTCAGAAGGTTGCCCTTGGAGTCCTTCCTGCTTTCCAAGGCCTTCCTCCCACTGCTGTGGGGTGCCCCCCACCCCTGCCAAGGACTGAGGCTGCAGCTCCTAGCCGGCCCCTGGGATCTCGTGGGAACCCGCCTTGCAGCCTCGCTCCTCCTCTCCCGTGTGGGTTCTGTCAGCCCCTCAGCCTCTCCACAGGCAGACCTCAAAGGCTCACATGGCTCAGGGCCCCCAGGGAGGCCCAGCATTGTGGCGGAGGGTGACTGGTCACCAGCGTGAGCTGGGGGGCCTTTCTCGCTGCCCTGACACCACCCAGGGCAGTCCCTCTGCCTTATCCGGGGCGGGGTGGGGGGTGGGGACTGAGGGGCTCGGGCTCGGTGCTGGGGGCCATGGTGCAGTCCCGGGGGT
>SJXQ01010420.1:203773-214003 GCA_006408695.1 Aepyceros melampus
GGTCTTCAGGGCCTCAACCTCTGCCCCCCTGTGCTCCTGAAGCCCTTGGGCCTGAAGGGGGATGGCTGGCCTGCCCAGTGGGAAGTGGGTCCCTGTCTGCAGGAGGCTCTGGGTCTCCCTCTTGAGCTTCAAAAAAACCCCAAAACCTTAGAAGAGCATACTTGAAAGTGATAGCCATGTAATGTGGTGTGAATTTAATTTTGATCCCTTTGTTTTACATTAAGATCACTGTTAATTATCTCTTTAAATGACAAAAAGAAAAAGAGAAAGATTGCTGAAAGAAGAGAAAAATAAAAGAGGACTTCTTTTTGAAGGAGAATAAGATAACAGCGGGGATGTGCTGTAATTTTCTGTTCATTAAAAAGTCATTTTAGGTTACAGTGGAAAGGGAACAGCTTTTAATTAACTTTTATACGAAATTTATTTCAAATAATCCTTTTCTGTCAAAGGCACAGTTCTTAGTTCTTCACACATGTAGACTGACTGAGGCTTCTTCTCTGACCCCAGAAAGTGGGGCTGTTATTACTCCCTTTGTTCTGATGGGAAAACTGAGAATCAGGGAGGTTTAGTAACTTTCCAAGGGCACAAGGCTGTTGAGCAGGACGACCAGGAAATGTGGGCATCAGGCCCGGGACCCTGAGTCTGCGGGAGATGGGGGCAGTGTCTGCAGAGCCTTGCTGTTGCCACAGCTGTGTTGGTGCCTGGTGGGTAGAGAGCAAGGATGCTGTTCATCCTCATGCAGTGCCCAGGATGGTCCCCGCTGCAGAGTGACCCCCTTTCAGGAGTGCCGGGGCGGGAGCAGGGTTACCCTTCTCAGGGCGTCGGGGCTTCCTTTTTCCTCGCAGGGCTGCCCGGGCCCTCTGTCTGTGCAGGATCTCATCCATCAGCGGTCCCGTCCCGGGTCCTGTCTCTTACCTTCCCTGTGCTGCCGGGGAGACCAGCTCCTTGGAAGTGTGCAGTGCGGGAGCTCAGGCGTATGGCCTTCCGAGTCCACAGTGTCCCTGCGCTGGCCGCTGGGAGTTGCAAAACAGCAGAAGCCGGCAGTTCCTAAAAAGACTCTGCTTTTGATGTGCAGTGTCTTACAGGAGCATTTACTTGCTCTCTGTATTTATTCTTTTTAAAATGATGGCTCCGGAAGAGCTGTTCTGTCATCTGGTTGTCAGTGATTTCGTGTTATTTTCAACTTTGGCCTGAACGTGTGAACTTTGAATGCTTCTTGCAACATGCAGCTTTTTCTGGCATTAAGTAATTTTATGTTTTTCTTGACAATAGGCCACCTGTTGACAGGTGTCTCTAGTCTGTTATCGGCTCGTGGTTTGAATTTGAATGATAACTGTATATGCTCTCCTGAGATGAAAGGCTAGTTTGGCATGGAAATCAGACCAGCTTGTATATTTGATTTGTTCAAAATAGTAGACCTTTTGAGGGCTTTTTATATGTCAGATACCGTGTCCAACCCTTTATGTACAGTATCCTCATAACATTCCCCTGAGATCAGTACTAAGATTATTTCCATTTTGCCAATGAGGAAGTTGAGGCTCCAAAGCTTACCACTTAATTTCTTCTTGGATGAAATTAGGAATCAGCACTTAAAAAACACTTTGAAGTTAAATTTATGAAAAGAATAAAACATTTAAGATTTGCAACCCCATAGGCGGTCTGTGGCGTCGCACAGAGTCGGACATGACTGAAGCGACTTAAGCAGCAGCAGACTGTAGCCCACCAGGCTCCTTTGTCCGTGGAATTCTCCAGGCAAGAATATGGGAGTGGGTAGCCTTTCCCTTCTCCAGGGGATCTTCCCGACCCAGGGATTGACCTGGGTCTCCTGTATTGTAGGCAGATTCTTTACTGTCTGAGCCACTAGGGAAACCACTAAGATTAAGGTTGTATCTAAATTATATCTACATGTCAGCATTATACATTAGACTGAGAATTTTCAACCTATCCTGGAGTAAAACTGAAGCAAGTGCAAAGCAGAACACCTCCCTAGATATTTTGAGAAATTCAGCGAGATTTCTAGAGTTGACCCACAGCTGGGGTCTCACTTCTTCCTCTGGCTTCACCATCGCTTCATAAATGCAGGCTTTTACCAGATACCTAGAGAGTTTGACCTGTTGCACACAGCCATCTTATGTTCTGAATATTTCTTTGTGAATGTCTGACTTGACTACTCTTGAGAAACAATTATGTTGGGGAGAGAAAAATCTAATGCCATGGATTAATTTTAGAAGTGTAACTTATTGTTCTCTGGGTTTTTTCTTTTTTTTTGGCACAGTCACACGGAAGAGAAGACCCAGTGGGAGCATCCAAAGACTGGGAAAAGAAAGCGAATCGCAGGAGGTTTGTATGCCGGTGTCATAAAGCAGAGAACCTTGTATGTTGGGCATGGTTCAGGTGGGAAGACTGTCACAGGCAGAGGGTCTGTTGAGATACTGGACCTTCCCTCTTGGGAGCTTGTAGGATTCAATAGAAGAAGCTGATGAGATTTTTGAGTGAAATGCTGATTTCTCACTGGCCTTGAAAATAAAGCATTAAAAAAGAATAGGCTCTTGAACTCACAGTTCATTAGGTTTCCTGTCGTTGCATTGCTTGTGAAAATGTCATTGGTTCCTATCTATCCTGGAGTTAAGTATACTGGTGATAGAGTTCCGTGAAGCTTGTGCTGGCTCGTAGGTGTTTCTGAGTACGTGTGTCATCCATGGAGTAGAAACGTAAGAAGGTCCGTGCCTTCAAGAGGTTGAGGGCCTATTTGAAAAGACAGTGAGTACCCATGGAAGAAAACGTGAAGCTGCTCTGTAATGGGAGTCATCGCAAGTCAGCATACGAGTGGAACTGGCTGCCTGCTGTAGCGTAGATGTATTCTGGGAGTTCATTCCGGGGAGAATTCATGTTGACTGGAGCAACTAGGAAGGATTTTGTGAAAAGCAGGAGCTGAAAGGAGTGTTGAAGAATGATCAAGAATGAAATAGTTTTAAAAATAGAGTTGCCATATGACCTAGTGGTCCCACTCCTGAGTGTATACCTATATAATACTCTGTTTCGAAAAGATACATGCAGCTCTGGGTTACTGCAGCACCAGTCACGATAGCCAAAATATGGAAACGACTTAGTGATCATCAGCAGATGAATGGACAGAGGTGTGTGTGTACAGTAGAGTATTCTTCAGCCATAAACAGAATGCAATGTGGGTGGGCCTAGAGATTGCCGTACTAAGGAAAGGATGTCAGAAAGAGACAGACACCACATGATGTCACTGACTTGTGGAATCTAAAATGCGGCGCATGAACGCATCTGTGAAACAAACAGGCTCCCAGACAGAAGAGGCTTGTGACACCCGCGGGGAAGTTTGAGGGAACAGACACACATTACTGTGTATAAGGTAGATAAAAAAGAAGGTCCTACTGTGTAGCACAGGGAGTTATATTCCATATCCTGTGATTAAACCATAATGGAAGAGAATAGGAAAAAGAATATATATGTGTGAAACTCGAGTCACTCTGCTGTACAGCAGAAATTAACACAATGTTGTCACTCAACTATACTCCAGTAAAACTAGAAAGAATGAAATAGTCTTACTTCCCAGGCAAGAGACAGAAGTGTGGAGTCTGGTTGGGGTAACAGGCCTCTCCCACCTGCCGTGGTTGGAACCTGCGCCCTGCTGGTCGGGTGGGAGGCTGGGACTGTGGCCGAAAGGGCGGGCTTCGGTTCACCCCTCCCCAGGTAGCTGTCTTGCTGTTTTTCAGATCTGCCCTACGGATGGGAGCAAGAAACCGATGAGAATGGACAGGTGTTTTTTGTCGAGTAAGTTGTCTACAGACTATTCTCGGGCTTCTTGCTTTTGTGATAAGTGTATACATTGTAGAAAAATATTATGTAGTGTGTAATGTTACCAGCAGGGGTAACTGCTATTAACGATTTTTGTATTTTTTTCTTCCGTATTTTATTTATACTTAAAAAGAGAGAATGTATTGGGTGAACTGTTTGGTTAACTGTTTTTGGCACATAATTTGTGTGAGGTTTTTCTCATATCCTTAGAAAGTTTTCAAGATAATGATGTTTAACAGCTGAGTGGTATCATTTTGTATAGCGTACTATAATTTATCAAGTTACCTACTGGGCGTTGATGCTGTTGCATTTCTGTGATGTGGCGTCCATACAGCAGATCTCGTCATACTGTGTACTTCACAGACACTTTTTTTTTAACTGAAGGTTTGTGGCAACCCTACCCTGAGTGCCTTCTGGAGCCATTTTTCCAATAACGTTTGCTCAGTTTGTGTCTCTGTCACATTTTGCTGATTTCTGCGATATTTCAAACTCTCCACTGGCATAAGGGCGTTCCTGGTGGCTCAGAGGGTAACGCGTCTGCCTGCAATGCAGGAGACCTGGCTTCGATCCCTGGGTCAGGAAGATCCCCTGGAGAAGGAAATGGCAACCGGCTCCAGTAGAATCCCGTGGACAGAGGAGCCTGGCGGGCTACAGTCCACAGGGTCGCAGAGAGTCGGACACGACTGAGTAACTTCACACATACACGCACCACTGGCATAAAGGTTACGACTCACTGAAGACACAGATGATGGTTAGCATTTTTTAGCTATAATGTATTTGTTAACTAAGGAATGTATGTTTTTTTAGACACAATGCCGTTGCACATTTAGGAGACTGCAGTGTAAACATAACTTTCGCATGCACTGGGGGCCACGAAATCTGTATGACTCAGTTTATTGCATGCAACGTTCATTTTGTTCCTTTGGTCTGGAACTGACCCCGCAATGCAGTATCTCCAAGGTGTGCCCATAGTTATAATGTTTTGAGCATCCTTGTCTGTAACACTATCTTCGGAATAAACTACAATAACAAACAGCAATAGTGACTGTGTGTCTAGCATCTAGCATGATCCAGGTGTGCTTCTCACTACCTTATACCTGTGGGGTTAACTCAGTCCCCAGAGTGCTCTGAGGGAGGCCAGTGCTCAGCTGCCTGGCCAGTCAGGGCCCTGCTGTGATCCTATTAGAGCGCTGATGAACTTAGCAGCAGTTCCCTGGGGGAGGAGCCCAGGTTTGTTCCGTGGTGTAAGGACTTCCCCCGTAGGTTACTTCTGGTTACCATGGTGAGCCACACGGGCTGGGGGAGATGCACGTTTGTGAGCCAGGGTGACCGTGTCTGCAGGGAGCTCTGTTGTCTGTATGGCTGGAGTCAGAATGCTTACCTGGCAGCTGTGGTTAAAAGTCAAATGAAAGTTGGGTTATTCTTGGGTCTTAGCATTTATGGGGTGATGAGTATAGATTTTTAGTGTGTGTCTACTTTTATACACAGATACACATTACAGATACATTTTTTTAACCTATGTATATATATTTGCTGCACCGCAAGGCTTTTGGGATCTTAGTTTCCAGACCAAGGATCAAAACCTGGACCAGGGCAGTGAAAGCCCCGGGTCCTAGCCACTGAGCCGCCAGGGAACTCCCACAGATACATTTTCAATCATGAAATCTTTCTTTCTGGAGAGTTCTTCATAGCTTTGAAGATACATTGAGGCATACCTTGAATCCCAAGGTTACATTTAAAATGTGAAAAGCAAATCCTATTCAGTGGGAGCAACCGGTCTTTCTGTATGAATAGGATGTACCTGTGTGTTTGAATACGTTGTTTACAGTATCAACATATTTTATTATTGTTTCTACAAGGTTTAGATCAACTCCAAATCAAAATTAGAGTGCGAGTATAGTCTTACAATGTTTAGAAATTTTAGTAGTTGACCGCTTTCATATTTATTGTTGCAACCTTTATCACTTTGAGTTTCCTACTCAGAATCTTCTTAGGCCCTTGAACGTAAGAAATTTAACTGAAATTTGCCGAGTGACTGGCAACTCTTACAGCCATGTTTGCACGACTTAATTAAAAAGCCCCAAGCCTGCTGCGTTTTTGAGACCTGTGGATACAGGGCAGTGCTTACTGTACATTACAACCTCTTTTACAGGCAGTTCTGAAGAAAAAGCTTGGATGCCTATCTTCCTAGGCAGGATGGTAATCCTTCTGGAGCCCAGAACATAGATCAAACAGACCCCAGGTCTTTCCAGGGTTAAGAAAGAGCCTTTCTAGGCCCTGGAAAATGGAGTTTGCCTAGCCTGCACCGAAGATTGTCTTGTGGGCATAAACGCCTCCAGCCACTGCTTGGGCTCACTGCTTTCTCTTCTTCTCTGCAGCCACATAAACAAAAGAACCACTTACTTGGACCCAAGACTGGCGTTTACTGTGGACGACAATCCCACGAAGCCGACCACCAGACAGAGATACGACGGCAGCACCACGGCCATGGAGATCCTCCAGGGCCGAGACCTCAGCGGCAAAGTGGTCGTGGTGACCGGGGCGAACTCGGGGATCGGTGGGTCGTCAGCCGGCAGTCGCGGTCGTCCCTGCTGCTCGTCGCGTGCACGATGCGATCCACTCTAGCTGGGGGGAGGTTTTGTTCAGAGATCCTCTGATTAAAAGATACTTGTAGGCGCTTCAGCCTTCGGGTCATTAAAGTCCCGGGCGCTTTTTCCGTCCTGGCGTTTCCGTGGAAGGAAGGCCACAGAGGGGCTGACCCTGAATCCTTTGAATGCTGCAGTCTCCGGAGACAGTGGCTATTTTGGTTCTTAAGGAAGGGAGACGGCAGGCTCCGTTTGGGACTTTCTGAGCTGGTCTGCGTGCTGTGCAGACATAGTCCGGGCACCTGGCCCCTTGAGCCCAGCGTTGGTTGGTAGTGGGCTCTCGGAAGCAGCAGTGTGTGGTGATTGTGGGACAGAGGGCACAGCGGGTGTCCGCTGGTCGCCGAGACTATCACTTTCCCTGGAGAGCAGGATCTGGTTTCTCTGCAGGGTGGCAGAATCATCCCTTGTCTTGATCTCTCGGTGGCCCGTGTTTCCCACGGTGACCGTCACGAGGGTGGGTGCTCCAGCGGGTGCCACAGGCTGGAAGAGAAACCGCGGCCAAGCAGATGGCCCCGCAGCCACTTTCCACGTGAGTTTATTCTCGTCTCACTTGGTTCCGGTGACGTGAACATCTGAGTCTAGGAACCAGCTGCTTGGAGTGAGGATGTGCATCCTCAGGTTTATTTACAGGAACAAGACATGGAATTGTGTTCCGCTGTATTCCGGCAAGCTCTCTGTCCCTTCCAGCTCTGTCCCTTCCCGACTCCTGCTCCCAGCCACCCCTCTGACCAGCTTTGGGTCCTCAGCCTTTTGTGCCCCTCCAGGCCTTCTTTCTCCAGCTTCGTTAATTTTTGGTGACCCCTTCTTGAACTCACAGAAACATTTCCTGGTATCAGCAGGGCAAGTCCAGGTGGTGACATTTTCTTAGAGCATCGGTTGTTTCAGAGTGCAGTGTGAAAAATCTAACAAGCTACAGTCCCAGAGCAGAACTTTCCTTTTTTTTCTCTTTAAATAAGACTAGACACCTTTTTAATCTGTGGTTTTATGTGTTCGTTCAGGTGCTTTTTGGGTGCCCTGGCTCTGTGCTGCGTGCGTGTGGGCTGTCTTTGGTGTGGTGAGTGGGGGCTGCTCCTCCTCGCGGTGCACAGGCTTCTCGCCACCGCGCTTCTCGTGGAGCACCGGCTTTGTGGCGTGAGGGCGTCAGTGGTTTCGGCACACAGGCTCAGTTACTCCGTGGCAGGTGGGGTCTTCCTGGACCAGGGGTCAAATCAGTGTCCCCTGCATTACAAGGCCAGCTCTTAACCAGGGAAGCCCCAGAGCAGAACTTTTGACTGTTTTTCTTTTTTTTTTAATTGAAAGGGATTTGTGTAAAAATCGACTCTCAAACCTCATCCTGGACTGAGAATATGTTCAGTCCAATTTTCTGAATCACATTGGGATCAATTCTATGTATTTGTCATCGATAGAAAAAACTGATGATGCTGTATTAAAAATGGCTGCTAGATCCTCAGTCACCTAGGAAACAAGGCCGTGTTGCTGTGCTGACCACTCTGTGAGGGTGTGGACTGAGCGTAGAGTAATTAAGAAAAAAAATAAGGACTTAAGTCAAATCTCTCTCTTTAACACTCAGTTACCCAGAGAAGTAACCAAAAGATCTCATTCCCTTAATCTTATGGCTGGACAGTTTTCCCTTCTGTTAGTGAGACATGTGACTTCTGATGGTCTGTGTAAGTGGTCAGGCTTGGCTCTGTCTGACACGTGGCATGCTTTGCGCCTGGGGAAGCTCTGCTGAAACTTGCCACAGGAGGCTTATATAACATGGTGTTGTTACTTAGTTGCTAGGTCGTTTGCGACTCTTTTGAGACCCCATGGACTGTAGCCTGCTAGGATTTCCCAGGCAAGAATACTGGAGAGGATCCTTCCCCTGAAGTTTCCTTCTTCAGGGCATCTTCGCAACCCAGGGATCGAACCCACGTCTCCTGCCTGGCAGGCAGATTCTTTACCATTGCGCCACCTGGGAAGCTGTAGTACGGGACCAAAGGGGTCGGTCCAGAATACGCAGAGAGCTCTGTGCAGTGGGGTATCGAATTGCAGTTGGAAGGGAGAAGGAGGTACTGGAGCGTCGAGGAGAAACGTGCTGTGGTCAGGGTGGGCCTCGGGCCTCTTGGCGGGGACTCTGGCTCTTCCAGCCCTGACTTCTTCCCCGTCACTGTGCTTGAGCTGTCTCGTGGGCCTTGCCGGGCGTGCCTGTGGTCCAGTGGCACGTGGTGGTGCGTGGTTGCACTCAGGCTGGGAGCGAAGTGGGAGGGTCTCGGCGCCACGCTGCCCCCTGTCCCCAGCTCTGACTTCAGCTGCCTTCAACTCTGCCTCCTCACCCTGGGGCTCCTCTGCCCTTGAGAAGCCCAAGTCTGGGGGAGCTCCTGAGATTTGTTTTCTTAATTTTGTGAGATAATATCAGACCGAACATTCCAGGGAATCAAATTCTTGCAAATAGCTGTCACACTGCAGCCCCGCTGGCAGGCTTGAAGAGGAGAGCCGAGGGCAGGCCTGTGGCTTTCTGATCATCTCGAAGGCGGCTTTGACAGCCTGTGCCGCGGCCTCACAGCGTCCCTGCCCCAGGAGGCTGTGGCTTCCAGGTGAAGCCCTCCCTTCTCCTGAACTGTGGCACACGCCCGTTTAGATATTGCTATCACCGCTCTGTTTCCACCGCTTCACACGGAACCACTGGGAGCAGAGCGAACCACTGGGAGCAGAGTGATCTGGGCATCTTTGTTTCCAACTCTCCTGGCACTCAGGACTCACCTTCTGTGGGAGCTTGGGCCTGCTGGCCTGCCCTTGCCGCTCAGGGGGCCTGTGACCCACGTGGGAACTGCCATCTTTAGCCTCCTGGACGTCTGTGCTCTTGGCAGCAGAGGCGGCCGTCACAAAACATACCAGCCTTTATGTTGAGAGTGGTGACTCCACAGCTGAAAACACAGGTAACCTGATCAGCTTTACAAAGGTTGGTTTACAAATTTGGTGTTTTCCTGTGATGGTTTGGTTGGATTCCTGACAGGGCGCTCTTCTGTTGGACTTGCTCTTCGGGGACCCAGGTCCCTGGCCATAGGAGGGTGATGACGGCATCCTGCGTGTCTCCTGGGGCCGGCCCGCCAGCACCCTCTCCCCCAGCTCTAGGGAGCTGCAGGCCTTGGGATGTCACCTCCTCTAAAACTCACCTTCTTCTCCCCTCGACCTCTGTCTGAGCATGTTCTGAACCTGGAGGACCTTGTAGATGGAGCGCTGTAGCTTTTGGACCCCTATCGGGAGCTCAGCATCGCCAGTCCCCCCATGCGCCAGAGCCGCTGCTTACAGACCGAGTGGCCCGGAACCTGGTCCTGATTGCCGACCCGTAGAGACGAGGCGGGAGGCCGCTTCTGTTTGTGCTCGCTGTAGCGCTGCCCAGGAAGGGGCAGGTGTCCGTAGCTCCCTGGGGTCCAAAATCGTGGTGCAAAGGATCTGATCCGGTAAAAGAAATGAGTGGAAGTGGCTTCAGCACAGTTGAGTTCAGTTGAGTCGCTCACTCGTGTCCGACTCTTTGTGACCCCATGAATCACAGCACGCCAGGCCTTCCCTGTCCATCACCAACACCCGGAGTTCACTCAGACTCATGCTCATCGAGTCAGTGATGCCATCCAGCCATCTCATCCTCTGTCATCCCATTTTCCTCCTGCCCCCAATCCCTCCCAGCATCAGAGTCTTTTCCAATGAGTCAGCTCTTCACATGAGGTGGCCAAAGTACTGGAGTTTCAGCTTTAGCATCATTCCTTCCAAGAAATCCCAG
>SJXQ01010420.1:223221-248294 GCA_006408695.1 Aepyceros melampus
CTCTGAAATGTCCTTCATTATTCCAGGTTATTATTGATTGATCACTGTCATTTTGTCTTATATTAACAGCTGTTTAGAATTTGCGGATGTTCTGTACTGCTTGTCTTATTTAAAATTATCCCTGCATTGCTCACAAGCTCTCCTGAACTTGTGTCTGGCTGAAACCCCAGAGAGGTGAGGTAACCTGCCCAAGGTCACACAGCTTCTGAGCCATGGGTGCCTGCAAAACCAGAGCAGAGCGCGTCCGAGTCCATGCCTGGGGCCCTCTTCCCCTTGCTGCTCCCTTCCTGCGAGGGACAGTGCTCAGTCCTGACCACACTCTTTCCCAGCAGCTTATTCAGTCTACCTGCAGTCAACAAACTTACCTTCCTTAAGCATCCACCAGAGCCCGCTGTGTGCCAGGCTGTGTGCTGAGTGTGGTGTCTGAAGGGGAGGTAGAGACCTGAGATCTCGGGACTGCTGGACAATCGTGGCACTCGGACACTTTCCTGGTCGGAAGAACTCCCCTTTGCTGTCACTGTAAAGTTAGTTCGGGGAAAGCAGTGCAGGGGACAGGAGCTGGCATTTATCAGACCCAAACATGCGCCAGGCGCTGGCTTAGAATTATTTGTTATTGTTGTAAAACGTGCTCCTTATGGAAAACTTAGAAAATGCAAATAAGTAAAAGGAAAGATAAATACAGGTAAAAATCACCTCAAATCCTCACCAGCCAAGAGTCACTGTCAATATGTAGTCTATAGGACTCCCAGCATTTTTTCCTTCACTTCTTTTCTTCTGTGATTTTTCTGTTTAAACTGTGGTCATGGGTACCTTTCCCTGCCGTAGAATATTCTACAGCATCATAAGGGGTCCGCGTAGCCATTTTGTGGTTCTAACCGTTTCCCCTCTATGGCACATTTGGGTGCATTTCAGCATTTGGATAGCTGTGGGATGGAGATGAACATTTTGTAATTAAATGTTTCTGCCCATCAGTGACTATTCTAATAGGTTTATTCTCTGGAAGTGGAATTGCTGAGTCAGGGAAGTGTTTCTTAGCCTTAAAATCTTGATTTTTCTGTCAAGCCATACCCCTGGAAGCCTTGAGCAATTTAAATGCCCGTTTGCTCCGCATCCTTGTCAGTTTGGGCATTTAGCATTTTTTTAAACAATATCGCTTAAATTTGCACCTCTCTGATTAGATTAATCAGCTCTTCCTATGTTTGGCCATTTTTTTTTTTTTTTAATGATTTCTGCTTTTTAAATTTTTTTGGCTGTGCTGGGTCTTGCTGTCTGCCAGCTTTTCCCTAGTCCGGTGAGCGGGAACTGCTCCTTGGTTGCGGCGCGCAGGCTTCTCATTGTGGTGGCTTCTCCCGTGGAGCATGGGCTCCGGGCGCCTGGGCTTCAGTAGTTGCTGCACCCGGGACTCAGAAGTGGTGGTGTGTGGACTTGGTTGCCCCGAGGCATGCGAGATCTTAGTTCCCAGACCAGGGATCCAACCCTTGTCCCCTGCATTTGAAGGCAGGTTCTTAACCACTGGACCGCCAGGGACGTCCCTGTATGCATTCTTTTATGAATTGCCTTTACAGGCGTAACTGTTGGATATGTATTGATTGCTGATTGATTGCTTGATTCGTGTGGCATAATTTAATTTTCAAAATGTCCCTTCATTTCAGAAGTTAATTTATCTCAAAGCCCCTGTTGTTTCAGTCCACACTCAGTGTTGGGATCCAGAGGTAATTCATGAGGAGGAAGTTGGCCTCACCCCCCAGCTGGCTTCACTAATAACTTGTAAGCCTGTGTCTTATCCCTCACACCAGCTACAGCTCCCATCACAGGCACCCCTGCTTTGCACCTGTGTTTGTGGATGGGGGCACCCCGAAAATTCCAGGTTGGCCAGCTTGCAGTGGCGCTTGAATCCCACGATGATGCACAGGTCCCATCCGGTCCTCTGGGTTTTGCAGATCTCCGCCCAGAGCAGGTCTTCATGGCCGCAGTCCCTTTTCAGAGCCTTACTGTGCATTATCTCATTTGATGAGCCTGGCTCCCGTGTGGTGAAATCATACCATGCTGAAAATAGGTGTGCTGACAGTCGGGAAAGCCGGATAGGTGGCAGGTTTCTGTCTGGAGAGGCAGCGGGGTGCCAGGGAAGAGCGCGGGACTCGGGAAGCAGACCAGTTTCCAAGCCCGGCCTAGGCCACGTCCTGTCTGACTGACTTGGGCCCAGTTCCTCTCCTCCTCTGAGCTCTGGTTCTGCATCTGGGAGACATGGGCACTTTTTCTGCTTCGCAGAGTTGTTAAAGATGGGAACTCCAGAATGCACAGGGAGTTGTCCGCCCCACACTGCAGGGACTTAATGAACTGCAGTCATTTCAGTAATGGGAGGCAGGGCGATCAAGTTACTGAGATTAGTTTGGTATTTTCCTGGCTTCCTGGTTCTTGGATACTCCAAAGGCTGCTGTCATATCTGTGAGTTTGTCCTAAAACGACCTTTTCCAATAAACTGTTTTAGGCATCTACTTGTCTTTGGTATGAAGGGAAACATTTGAGTTATTTTTGTTGCTGTTGTTTGGAGGTCAGATGGTAGATGCATCCAGAAAAAAAGAGTCAAGGGAAGGATGAGGTTATTTTTCTTGCAGGCATGGAAGGAAAAAAAAAGATCAATTAAATTTGGGAGAAAAAAAGGACAGAAAACTATTAAACTTTAAATGGATGCGTCGTAGTAACATCTTTATTCCAAAAGCCTAGCATCAGAGCTCTGCTTCATTTGAGTTTGTGATGGTTTATAAGGCTGCCTGGAATATCAAGTATAAACACGCCCAGCTTAGCTGTCCCATTCACTTGAAACTAGGGAAGAACCCATCAGCATGGATCCTTTTTTGTTAGGACCCACTGAGAGGTGTCGGCAAGCATCTCCGGGTTCAGAATGGTAACCAGACGTCAAGTACCTTTGCTGAGCCTTGGACCCTCGATTTGGTGATGATGACTAGGAAACTTCGAGGGGGTCTGTGCCACCCAGGGTTGACAGACTGTGTGATGCTAGCTGGATACTCGGAGCAGAGGCCTGGAGTAAGAAGGGTGTTTCTGAGGGGCTGCCACCATGCTGAGTTTCCATAGGTGAAAGCGTTGCTGGTCCTTGGATGGCATGTTTTCTGGTTGCTGTAGGCTGCAGCCTCCCCGGCCCTTCTGCACCTCTCCTCGCAGTGCTGAGCAAAGACAGAGGCTCACGGGAGAGAGGATGGGGTGCTCTTGGCTTATGTAACATCGGCGAATTCGCCAGCAGCATCTCCATCGAGGAAGCCGTTTTCCCGGTGATCACATGAAGCCAGAGGATGAAAGTTAGTCAGTCTCTTTCATGTGGGCAAATTCTGCCGTGTCAGCCACCAGTGGCTGGAAGGATGGGCCTCAAAACTCTGCATGTTTCAGCTTCAGGTCTGTTCACTGCCTTCCGCTTTTCTGCCTGGTGTATCACACAGGAGGGTGGCGGTGGCGTCTCCTCTCTGCAGCTGGGTTTGAGAAGCTTCTTGCTATCAGCTGAAATATGATCACTGTGTTCCAAGTGGCATTACTACGGAGGTTAAAAAAAAAAGGAATGCTGTTATAGCTTTCTCAGGAAAGGAAGTTTCCATTCCAGGCCCTTGAACCAGCTTGAGTGTGTGACGAGGTGGAGAGTTAACAGATGCATCCAGGGGGACGTCTCAGTCAGGAAGCAGAGTCAGGTGTTTGGCAGAGGATACGCTGCTTTCAGCCTAAAAGGCTGACTTGGGCGTCACGGGCCTCTGTGACTGAGGGCCTTTCTATGCCGAGCCTGGCCACGCCGACTGCTTGGTGTTTCTCTTTCACGGTCCCGTTGGCCTGACCAGCGGGAGCCCGTGGTGTCCGCGTGTCATCATGGGGCCCTGTCACTTACCCAAGGGCACACACATATCTGTCGCCACGTCCTTACAAGTTAACAGTACCATCTTGCTCGCCTGCAGCCATGGAGGTCAGAAGTCTGAAATCAGTCTTGCTGGCTGAAGTCAGGTGGTCTGGCAGGGCCTGCCTCCCTCTGGAGGCTCTTCGGGAGACCTTCTTTCCTCACCTTTTAATTTTTTTCTTTCTTTTTGCCACACATGTGGCATGCTGGGGGATCTTAGTTCCCTAACCAGGGACCAAACCCGCGCCCCCTGCGGTGGAAGCATGGAGTCTCAACCGCTGGACCACCTCTGGACGTCCCCTCCTCACCTTTTTGCCTTTTTAATGGTTTGTTTAATTAATTTTCAGCTGCGCGGGGCCTTTGTGCTGTGCAGGAGCTTTCTCTGGTTGCGGCGAGCGGGGCTGCCTTCTGGTTGAGGTGCGCGGGTTTCTCATCGCCCTGGCTTCTCCTGTTGCAGAGCACGGGCTCTGGAGGACACAGGCTCCGTTCTTGTGGCTCATGGGCCTGGTTGCTCCGTGGCACGTGAAATCTTCCCGGGTTGGCAGGTGGATTCTTAACCACTGGGCCACCGGAGAAGTCCCCTCCTTGCTTGTTGAGCGGCTTGGCCCGTGGACGTTTCCTCGACCTTGAACGTGTGTCACTCCCTTCACGTCCCCTCTCCTCTCGTAGGCAGATCTCCCTGTTACAGCAACACCATTCGTCACCTGGGATCCACCTGCACCAGCAGCAGGACGCCCCACCTCTAGACCGTCATCGTCCTCACATGTGCAGAGTCCCTTCTGCCGTAGGTTGACTCAGGGTCTGGGACTCGGATGTGGGCATCTTCGGGGGCTGCTGCTCAGGCGCCGCAGCAGGAGGTGGGCCGTCTGCAGGGCCTCCTCTCCTGCAGCACCGACGCCTTCTGCCCCGCGCCTCTTCCCCTCCTGCTGGCTCCTCTGTGCCAGGTGGCTGTCTCTCCTAGGCTGCGTCCGGCCCGGGGCCCGGCTGTTCTGAGTTTGGGAGCAGCCCTGTGATCCCCCTTGTCCTCCGGTCGGAGTTTGTCCAGGACAGGGTGGTGTCTAAATGTTGCTGACGCACCATCATGATGCTGAGTGACTTCCGACCCAGCGTGACAGGGACTGAGGGAGGGGGACTCTGTCCCATGTGCTCGTTCCTCTCTGGGAGCCGTTTGGTCACGAGTAGAGCCTCCCAGCTGGGACACAGGGGTAACGGGGGTCTTGGCCTGGATCTGGCCCTCAGGTGGTTGGTTTGGTCTGCGTAGAAAAGACCTGTGGAGTTTGCTGGTTTTGTTTCAGATGAATTGCCAATACGTTAAAATCAGGAGAGATAGCTTAATAGTAGTCTTGAGTTGGGGCTTCCCTGGTGGCACAGTGGTAAAGAATCCTCCTGCCAATGCAGGAGATGTGGGTTCGATCCCTGGGCCGGGACGATCCTCTGGAGGAGGAATTGGCAACTCACTCCAGTATTCTTGCCTGGGGAATCCTATGGACAGAGGAGCCCGCTGGGCTAGAGTCCACGGGGTGGCAAACAGTCGGGCGTGACTTAGCGACTAAACAACAACAAATCTTTGAGTTCTGACTCTCAGAAAGATCAGAAGAGCAGGCCCCAGTGGGCCGTGTAACCTGCAAGCAGAATCGCACCCAGGCCGTCTCCTGGGAGCATGTCCTGCTGCCCACCCGGTCTGTATGGATTCTCGAGGCTGGAACCCTGGTGTGGGGTCTGCCGTGGGGGCTGTGTAGAGAGACAGGGCTGGCTGGCAGGCAGCAACAGATGCATCCTGAGTTCCCTCATACGTGCCGTCAGCACACTGACTGCTGAGAGCTGGGTGCCGAGTCTTCGGCGCAGAGCCAGACGAGCTGCCGCGCCTCTTGAGAGCTGGAGGCTGCCCAGTCTCGGCCACTTCGCCTTTCTGTTCCTAGAGGCCGTTTGCGTCGGTTTGCTTTAGGGTATAATTTTTTTTTTTAAACCACACATTTCCCTGTACACATGTACACATGCAGTTTCTAATTACTTCTGTAATTCTCTGTATTTAAAAGCACAGGCTACTAAAGCCTTTTTTGTTTAATTCTTGATATGTTTCCACGTGAATCACCAGGTAGGTTCTTATAAATGAAAGGCAAGTTTCGCTGGCTTGACTGATGCTCTTTAAGTCTTCCTGGCAGTCTCTGATTCTTCTTAAGCTTCATCTCCACTTCGGCCTCTTCTGGGTAACTATGAAGGGAAGCAAAACCTGTGAATAATGCAGGGTGAGCGGAAAGTCACTGCTAACTTGAACAAAGCGTGGATCTGTGGTCAGCTGCCGTGGCTTTTACCTGGCATTTGCATTAATCCACACTTTCTATTCTTGCCTTGTGCTAATAAGCATGCAGCTGTATTAGGATTTTTTTTAAAAAGTAGATGTTTCTCTGCCTTTTGATGTTTGTATTTATAGTCTGAGCAGCTCGGCATACCGCTCAGACAGTATGTGCTAAAAATTCGAGGTTGGTCTGAATGGCAGGCTTCCTCGTTTCGTTTGTGGGCAGATTGCCCTCCCGGTCCTGGCTGGCTCTCCTATCTCTGCGTTCTGCGCTTCCCTCCGTGTTTGGACTCGGCCCTGGAGCTCTCAGCCCTCCCTTCTTTGCTCTGCCGACCGAAAAGCGGAGCTCGGCTGACGCTGTTATTAATCTGACAACGTGTATACCAGCGGGATGTTATAATTGCCACGATTCTTCTCTACTCCTTTCAGTTTCTCAGCTCCTCAAATGGTATGGCAGCTGCAAAGCACAGTATTTAACCACGAAGTGGAGAATCGTATCCAAGACTTTGAATTTTACATTCTGTTGAGGCTTCAGGGAAAGTGGTCACATTTTCAGATATGGTATTTGGGTTTACAAATTCCAAGCAGATTTTTTAAAAATTGTTATCCATTATATAAAATTTAACATCAGCTGTGGAGAAGGCAATGGCACCCCACTCCAGTACTCTTGCCTGGAAAATCCCATGGACGGAGGAGCCTGGAAGGCTGCAGTCCATGAGGTCGCTGAGGGTCGGACACGACTGAGTGACTTCACTTTCACTTTTCACTTTCATGCATTGGAGAAGGAAATGGCAACCCACTCCAGTGTTGTTGCCTGGAGAATCCCAGGGATAGGGGAGCCTGGTGGGCTTCCGTCTATGGGGTCGCACAGAGTCGGACACGACTGAAGTGAGTTAGCAGCAGCAGCAGCAGCAGCAGCAAACATCAGCTGAATTGCAGACTTTTGAAAATTTTCAGACGGTACACCAGTCTTCAGGAGTGACTTCCAGATTTCATCTTTCAGTGACTGTAAAGCTGGTCTGGTCTGGACTGAAGAATTGAATAATGTTTAAAGGCTCCAAAAGTCATCATCATGGGTTCTGTTTAAATTATCCACAGAGAAGTACCTGAAAGTGAAATAGTTTTGAACTAATTCCCAAAGAAGAAATGCCAGTGGCTTAACAAATAAGGAATGTAGAAGCTGAACTCCCAAAGCTTCTAGACTGCACGTCCTAGGAGGTTAACCCGAGGGGCGCTAGCTTACATATAGAGGGGTGCACTCAGGAGTGTGAGCTGAGCTGGGCAGGGACAGAGTTGTCACGTATAGAAGCAAGTGGCTCCCGGTTTATGCTTCTGCTCCCCGGCAGATTGTGTGCATGCTGCGTGGGTATTGGGGGCTCTGTGTGTTTTCTTCAGTGCTCCTTGACTGTTCGCTTTAGGAAACTGGGCTGTATGTTATATGGTTCTCTGTGTGTGTGCGCATGTGTGCCCTTCTGCATCAGTGGGGAGAATCAACTCTTGTGACGAGTAAGAAGCAGCAAACACTGTTCATGTTGACTCAACTGTTGACTTAAATATTAGTGCTGAATCTCAGAGTCAACATGCTCGCAGGCTGGCTTTGTTTAAAATGAAGTCCATGATAGAAAACTCTCCACTCTTCCTGATAGAGATTTCTGAAAGCTATGCAGAAATGCTGCTTAGAAATTTACTGATATTCCTAATTCTGGGCGTTGCCATAAACCATCATGTGGACATCGCAAAGACTGTTTTCTGTGCACAGAATGCTTGTAACGTTAGCCTGCTGAATTTCACCCATCCCTTGGGTCTTTGGGGAACCATTAAGCCCTCTTTTTTAGTTTCCGTAAGCTTTTTTTCATCATGACAGTCAGTGTGAGAGTTTTCTTTTTCTTCTGTGATTCAGAGCCTGTCTCTGGCTCATCTCTGTGTTCTCTGTTTAGTTTCATATTTTACTTTAATCTTTCTGAACATCAGTATCTGTCATTATGGTATTAAGCTCTTGGAAGAGTCCGGTGGTTGCCAACTTTTTGAGAAAATAAAGTACTCTGCTGTTGTGATGTCCTGCTTAGGCTGAGTTAACAACTCCACAGTATTTGGCGAAGGTCGTGATAAGTGGGTGCTGCTTGTTTAATTAATAGTAGGGACTATCTCCCTTGTTTTGAGGAGCATAACTTGGATTTTGGAATGCTTGATTGTGTTTTTTTTTTCCCCTCCACGGTAGACGTGAAAAGAACCAGGAGGGCATGAGGGTATTTATAATATTGTCACAGGCTGATTCCGCTGTGCTGATGTGTACAAGAGAGAAAATCCAGAAGAAAACCTTCAGTTGCAAGGAGAGGCGGTTTCTGGTGTGCATGCCGCTGGCGCAGCAAGAGAAGAGGGCAAGAATGAGGCATGGAGCGAGGGGAGGGTGTCGCTTGCACACTAAGGACCCTGCAGTGTGGACCCCATGAGTTCCTCTGTCCTGGGGGAGGAAGACAGGCCCTGCTGGGCGGGGAGGGTGCAGAGTCCCCCCGGCAGGCACACCTCTTGGAGCCAAGGTGCTGTGCCTCCAGGTGCTCTTGTTTTTCCACCAGAGGATTAGCAAGGACAGGGCAGCATGCAGCCTGACTTCTTAAAACTTTTAATTGGAAGAAAATTGCTTTTCCATGTTGTGTTGGTTTCTGCCATACAACAGCTTGAACCAGCCATAAGTGTGCACATGGCCCCACCCTCGTGAGGCTCCCTCCCCCCTCCATTTCACTCCTCTAGGCGCTCAGAGCCCTGAGCTGATCCCTGTGCTGTCAGGCAGCTTCGCAGGCATCGCAGTACACGCACATCGCGATATGTAGGTTTCAGTGCTGTTGTGATATGCGTGTGTGTTACGCATTGTAAGATGCATGTTTCAGCGCTGCTCCCAGCTGGTCCCACCCTCTTCTCCCCCTGCTGGGTCCGCACGCCTGTCCCCTGCGACTCTGTCTGCTCCTGCCCTGCAGTTTGGCTCCCGGGTACCATTTTTCCACGTGTGCTTCGGCAGCTCCAGTGTGGTTGACCAGGTGTTGGGGAGGACTTCTCTCTGAGAGGGGAAGGCTTTTGTTTCCTTGAACGTGAACATCTGAAATCATGTCTGCGTTTCTCTTTAGAAGCACGAGAGAGAGAGGCAGCAGGGAGAGCTTGGACTTCAGCTCGATACTCGCTCAGGTTTTCTTACCCCATAAAGGGAATTCGGTTACCTGTGTTCTGATCTGGAGGCCATCTCTCTCGACTCCTGTACGTTGGATCACAGGAGACTCTCTTCGTTCTGTGAGCTGAGACACTTTCTTCCATCCATGACATTGATCTAAATCAGGCTTTCTTTTTTTTCTACTAAATTTTTCAATTATCAAGAGGCTAAAAGAATAATTAGACTGAAAGTATTACTGGGGGATAAAAATTAAACCGCTTCTGCTAAAACTGACCCCAAAAGATAATGGGAAGGAAGATGACATTTCTAGGCGTGTCTGTCTGATTTCCCTTTCTACTCGATTTGAATTATTTCAGGAGTTGAACACGGGCTTTCCCGATGGATTCGTGGGAAAAAAAAATCTTTCTGCAATGTAGGAGACTCAGTAGATGTGGGTTTGATCCCTGGGTCGGAAAGATCCCCTGGAGGAGGGAATAGCAGCTCACTTCAATATTCTTGCTTGAAAAATCCCATGGACGGAGGAGCCTGAGGGTCTGTAGTCCGTGGGATTGTAAAGTGTGGGACATAGCTGAGTGACTAAGCACTCACACACAGACGTTGAACACAGAAGTGTGTGTGCATTCGTGTGACTTTCAAGATCTCTAGGATAGAGAATTCGCCCCTGTAACTGGAATTTATCCAGCATGCAAATGCAGGTAGCTGATTGTCTTATATGTGCTTGCTATTGAATGATGAGTAGGTGTGATAACTATATATAAAATTATATTAAAGTCCAAGAGGTGCTTTTATGGCATCAGGCTGGAAATGGGATCCGATTTTCTTATGGCTTTTTCATGTCCATTTTGATGAATCTATTTATTACTTCTATAATGGTAGTACACATGGTTGGTTAGCCAAGTTATTGAACTTTATCAACCTTGGCTGAAATTCACAATGCGTGCCAAACTTGTTGTAACATGTAAGAAATTACATCTGGGCTAAAAGGTTCAATAATGATTACTCTTATAATGGAATCTTTTACAAAGCGTGGGATTTCACGATATGCCTGTGCTTTGTAAAAATGATACTGATGCAGTGAAGCAAGGAGTGACGCAGAGGTGAGAAAGGGTTCGCCTGGGGAACAGGCTCAACCGGGACGGGTTCCCGCGGCTCCCAGGACGCGGTGGGAAGGCTTCCAGGTCTTGCCTCCTGATTGAGTACTTCAGTGTTGGTTTTCACATGGCTCTCAGCTTCATTTTTCTTTCCCCCTTTAAACCAAAATTCACTGGTGTACAGAGCTCCGTTTCATAGATAAAGCGGCACATCATTGCCACTTCTGTCATACCGAGTCCCGAAGGTTAAAAACACAGAAAGGAACATTTGGTTTTGAAAACACGGCAAATAGCCAAGACCTCACTGGAGCGAGCCTTGTGAGCTCTCTGGGTCCAAAGGACAGACCCTAATGGTGTGCCGTTACCCCCCATCTGTTTATAAAGTCCACACTGATTTGAAGGGCACGGCGCACTCTTCAAAATTATGGTGACTCGAGGTGCGTAGAACATCTTACTCTAAATGAGAGGAATTTGAGCTTAGATTGATCAGGTGACCCACAGAGAGGTGTGGGGCTTTGCAGGCCCCAGCGAAGGGCTTATTTTACCCCCCTTTTCCAAGCTCTGCACCGAGAGCAAAGAGGGACCCTCGGTGTGGCGAACGGAAGGCTGGCAGCCTCTCCGGGGGGCTGTGGGCTTTCTGATCCTGGGGGCAGAGCCCACCCCTGCAGCAGGCACGGGGCATGGGAGGAGAGGAGAAGTAGGCTTGTGGGCCTACCACGCAGCTGCCCCGGCTGCCAGGGCCAGGTCAGTGAGGGCAGCGGGTAGTAACACAGCTGGGGATGAAGCCTTGGCACAGCAGGACTCAACATACACGCATGTCCACTGCCCGGTTTTATTTTGGGTTGTGAGCCCTCGCTCTTTCTTAGGTAATTAGATACGCTTTTTTTTTTTTAATAAAAAGATATAAAAAAGAGAAAAAAGTCTCTGTGCTCTTCAACTTGCTGGCGCTTGAGCCCTGCACCCCGTCCTCAGCTCACGAGTCTCAGTATTATCACCATGAAGCGGGCGCCCTGACACCAGCTTGGTGGTCTCGAGAGAATCCAGTGACCATTGGGCACGACTGTGTGGACTCCAGCACAGAGGGAGCTAGGTTTTTTCTTAAAAGGTTAAAAAAGGAGCTGGTGTTGGGCACACTGTTGTATGAGACAGAGAAGAAAAGTCATTCAAGTTTTAAATTCATCGACTGACCTGCTCTGGGACGCCTTTATCTGTCAGTCTCTGTCCCGCTTTGGGAGTTTGACAAATATTTGCCGATTTTGTCCGACTGCCCTTGGGCAGTGGGCGCAACCGCCAGTGGATTGCAGAAGGGATTTCTGCAAAGCCCTGGTTTCCCATGGCCAGCTTGGACCGCATCCATGCTTCTAGCAGGAGAGACAGAATGAGGCAGGCCTCTCTCGCTTCACACCCATGGAGCGCAAGCCTCAGCGTTTCCCTAGCGAGGGAGCGTCGCAGACCCAAGCAGGAGAGGAAAGCGCAGAGCAGGGAGAGCGCGCCTTGCTCCAGGGAAATGGAAATGCCTTGCTCAGCTCAGCTTTCCCAGGGGCCTGCATGCTGACAGCTGTCCGGAAGGAGAGTACACCGGGGGCGCCCACTCTGAGTAGTCAGTGGACGGCCGCCTGCCTTCAGTTGCAATCCCACGTGCAGGGTGCCAGTGGTAAAGGCGGACCTTCTCAGTTGCAGCCAGCATTGGGCATCTCTGTTACCTCTAGCTGCTTAGAAGTTTCTACTGGGCAGCGTTCCTGGTAGCCCTTAGCATCTGCAGCAGTAAAGCCTCTGAGGCTAGACAGCCTGCTTGTGCATTTGGGTGGCTGAAGCTTTCGTGGTTTGGGGACCAAGAAAAGTAAACAGTGCCAGTGATCAGGCCACACCTAGAATATTGTGTTCACTTCTGCTTGGAGCCCGGACAAGCCACGGGCTGGCAAATTGAGTCATGTCCTCAGAGTGCCCGTTGGTTAGCTGGTGGCAGAAGAGGTTGGTGTTAATTTGTCCTTGGGATAGTCCTGCTGGAGAGAGGTGGACCAGTGGACTAAGTTCTGTAGGGAAGCAGAGTGCGGCCAGTTAGAATGGCAAGGGGGGAGGGGGAAACTTGTGTAATGAGTCAGGTTTTATAAAATCTAAGCTAGTGAGTTTGTGTTGTGTATCGAAAGTGTTTTAAGAGGTTTTCATCTCAGCTTAGGTTTCCCCTCAAAGCAGAACCGGAGACAGGGTCTTATTTGCAGGTAATTTGTGAATGTGCTCAGAGAGCACGGGTGTGGGATGGAGGCTTAAACACAGAAGAGGGCTGAGCAGGGCAGGGCGTGTTACCGTGCAGGCAGCACGGGTTGACACTGGTGCTCTGTCCAGGGACTTTCTGAGGTTTGTGAAGCGCGTCTCAGAGCTGCCAGCCTGTATGGTGAGGGGGAACGGACCTCCCATCCCATCAGACCGGAGCAGCCCCATAGGTGTTAACGCCCAGCCTTTTGGGGTTGTGCAGCTTTGTCTCCCACGCGGGTTTCTGTGGGTATGCCATACTCCACAAGAGGATTGGGGGGAGTGCACACCGCAGCCAGCCCCAACTCAGGCTGTCTGGTTGCATTTGTGTTAAGTTGCTCGACAGCCGCATGGAGCTGGTGGCCACAGCAGCAGTAGGCAGAGTGAGACAGGACCGGGAAGGGGGCCCGTGGGTGTGAGGGGTACCCAGGCCGTGAGCCCCGGCACCGTCACTGGGCACTCTGTGCCCCAGTGTGAACTGTGAGTCCCAGGGTTCCCATAAGGGTTGCAGACTCTGTCTGGAGTCTAAATCAGCCCCAGTTGGTATGAATTCTGGGGCTCTGACCTCATCCACTGTTGGATGAACTTGCCCATGCTCTGGAACAAAGGAGCACAACCTGGGTGGATCAGAGGAGAAGAATTAGTCGTGTCCGAGCTCTGGAGGCTTGCAGCGTGAGGTGCAGGTGTCGGCAGGGCCGCGCTCCCTCTGAAGCCTGTAGGGAAGGGCCCCTCCTAGCCTCCTCGGCTGCCTGCAGGCTCTAACCCCGTCTCTTCCCACCTTTGCCTTGCTTTCCCGCTTGTCCTCATACCACGTTCCCTCCACCTGTGACTGTCTCTGTGTTCACATGTCCCCCTTCTGTAGAGACACCAGTCACAGTGGATTGGACCCCACACTGACAGTCTGATTTCAACTCAGTCACCTCTGTCAACACCCAGTATTCAGATAAAGCCAACTTCTGTGGTTCTGGGGGTTCAGTTCAGTCGCTCAGTCGTGTCCAAATCTTTGTGACCCCATGGACTGCAGCACACAAGGGCTCCCTGTCCATCACCAACTCCTGGACCTTGCTCAAATTCATGTCCATTGAGTCGGTGATGCCATCCAACCACCTCATCCTCTGTCGTCCCCTTCTCTTGCCTTCAGTCTTTCCCAGCATCAGGGTCTTTTCCAATGAGTCAGTTCCTTTCATCAGGTGGCCAAAGTATTGGAGTTTCAGCTTCAGCATCAGTCCTTCCAATGAATATTTAGGACTGATTTCCCTTAGGATTGACTGGTTTGATCTTGCAGTCCAAGGGACTCTCAAGGACCTTCTCCAACACCACAGTTCAAAAGCATCAATTCTTCAGCGCTCAGCTTTCTTTATAGTCCAACTCTCACATCCATACATGACCACTGGAAAAACCAAAGCTTTGACTAGATGGACTTTTGTTGGCAAAGTAATGTCTCTACTTTTTAATATGCTGTCTAGGTTGGTCATAGCTTGCATACACATTTTATTTTTTAAGAGTGACACAGTTCAACCGCTAAGAACCACGCTGCGAGAGAGGCATTCCTTTCCATCAGTGGTGCTACCAGTTAACCAATAAGCTGTTCCTTTAACAAGCACTGGGTGCTCAGCTGTTGCTCGGCGCCATTCTAGGACCTCCCCAGGTCCTACAGTGGTGAACGAAGTGTCCCCACCTCGCCTGGAACGGACTTCCCAATGGTGAGTGGTCTTCAGAAGTAGCTCTTCTCTTGTCTGGTCTTCATGACCCATTAGGAAGCAAGCAGGAAATTGCCTCTTTTCCAGAAATAGAGCAGGCTGCCTCAAGCAGGTGCTTTCCCCGTCTCAAAGGTGTCAAAGTGTAGGCTGGGCAGCCGCTTGCTGGCGATGCTGCGGGAATGACTTGAGTGCTGGGCAGGGCTCTGGGTTCGTAATGGTTGGGGTCCCCTTCTGATCCCAGGATGGTCAGCTCATGTGGATGGACTTGTTCTGAGATTTCGCCTGTTTTGTCAAGTACACAATACTTCTTTCTGTTTATCTTTCAGAGGAATAAGCAAAATGTTTTCACAGCTTTCAGCTTTTTAAAATTCCAGGCTATTGAATTTTAATGTTTTTTTTTTTTTTTTCCCCTGGCACTTTGGGCTCCTTTGAGACTATGATGGGATTTCTGGCTTCTCTGCACAGGGAGGGAATCAATGTCTTCATAGCCTGGCATTTCTGTGCAGGTTTGGAAGGTGGGGAGGATGGTCCCTGGATCCTGAATTAAGAAATCCTGATAGATTTCAGGAATTATAATCATTAGTAGCAGTTAAGTACACATACTTGCTTTAGAGAGTGCTTTATTCATAAAAAAAAAAAATCATTGAACTGAATAGAATTAGAAAGTAAAAATATGTCTAGAGAGGTTGATGTTTTTATTGTAATGGTTGCTTTTCTGATAGAAATTTATCAGCATGTAATTCATAAAGTATTATTGATTTCAGAATTACCCTTAAACAATGGAAATTTCCTAAATACCTGGCAGGTAATGAAAAAAAATTTCAGTTAGTGACAGCCTGTCATAGTTGAATCTAAAACCTAGGGGCAAAATACATATATTCTATGTAGTTTCCATTTCTAGAGCCCAGGTTTCTAAATTCTTCCTTATAAAATTTTAAATTCTTACTTTTTTTTTTGTGAAAGATTGGGCCCCCCTAATTATTGATTTCCTTTTTTTTATAATCTCTTCATAAATTTGATTTTCACACTGAAGTTTTACTTAAGTTAAAATCATTCTTTTGGTGATCAGTAAATGTAATTGATTTAAGAAAACTGGAAAGATTTGATACTAGAATTAGGCTGATCATCCAGGACGTGACATTTAGCGTCTTATTCGTGGAAGGTCCGTGGTGAATGTTTGTGGAATGGAATTCAGGCTTTGCCGCACTTCCAGCAGAGCTTTTAGAAATGTAATAGTTACTGCCTCCGTGGGAATAGAAATTGCTCAAATATTATGTGATGAAAAACTAACGTTAGTTTACTTAGAACAAAACTGTGTAGCAGTGTATTATAGCCACCGGAACTCCTCAGCCAAATGTTAAGTAAGTGCAGTGAAAACATTTGTAAAATCATCATCGCTCTACAGAAGAACTCGTTGTGCCAGCCAGCATTACTAGCAGGATGCTCAGAGACACGTGGGTGCTGTCTGGCCCCTGTATTCCTGTTACCTTGGTCATCATTCACCTTCAGTTCAGTCGCTCAGTCGTGTCCGACTCTTTGCGACCCCATGAATCGCAGCACGCCAGGCCTCCCTGTCCATCACCAACTCCTGGAGTTCACTCAGACTCACGTCCATTGAGTCGGTGATGCCATCCAGCCATCTCATCCTCGGTCGTCCCCTTTGCCTCCTGCCCCCAATCCCTCCCAGCATCAGAGTCTTTTCCAATGAGTCAGCTCTTCACATGAGGTGGCCAAAATATTGGAGTTTCAGCTTTAACATCAGTCCTTGCAAAGAACACCCAGGACTGATCTCCTTTAGGATGGACTGGTTGATCTCCTTGCATTCACCTTGCTGCTGCTGCTAAGTCGCTTCAGTCGTGTCCGACTCTGTGCGACCCCATAGACGGCAGCCCACCAGGCTCCTCCCTGGGATTCTCTAGGCAAGAACACTGGAGTGGGTTGCCATTTCCTTCTCCAATGCATGAAGTGAAAAGTGAAAGTGAAGTCGCTCAGTCGTGTGTGACTCCTAGCGACTCCATGGACTGCAGCCCACCGGGCTCCTCCGTCCATGGGATTATCCAGGCAAGAGTCCTGGAGTGGGGTGCCATTGCCTTCACCTTGGATGTGATTAATTCCCTGGCACACCCAGAGAAACAGTCTTGCTTAAACATTGGCTGCATTTAGGGTGTTCCTTGATGTTACGATTATGGGTGAATCACTTGAATCCTTTTCCTCGATAGACAGTATTGTGTCACTTTCCACGGAAAGATGAAATCAATACTGTTCCCTGTACTGGAGGTTTGCATTTTTCTGACTTCTTATTTAGGCTGATCTGAGCAAAGATGTTCAAATTTCCATTTATTTAAGCAAGATGGAGTTCTTGCTACGCCGAAGGAATATTTTCAGCTTAGTAATTTACTTAGAAACTGCCTTACTCAATATTTGATGTTAAATTTGAACTAAAACAAAGAGCATGATATGACACGGGTTCTTACATTAACATTTTGTTGGCTTGGAAGCAGAATCAACACATTAGTCATCTTAATTCATTTAGGTTGGCTTTCTCCACAATTCGGGAATCCAAAAACAACACATTTGTCAATTTTACACACACATAGAGAGGCAGGATGTAGTTAAACATCCAGCTTTGCAATAAAAAGCCGATGTAGTTATATAGTAAGTTGAATGACATTCAGGGTGGAACAAACAGTGCCGTAAGATCTTGAGGCAAATTGAATACTTTAAAAAAATTTCTTTTATATTTGTTGAAATGAGATTCTCTTTACAGATGCTTTTATAGAATCTCGTAAACTGTCTAAATTTAAGTTTTCAGTGGTTGTTATCCAAATGAGTTCCGAATTTGGCTGTTGTGACTATTTGATATTAACATTTTCTTTCATAGAAACATCTATGGGTCAAGGTCACCTTCATGTCCTCCCATGCCTTTTCCTTGTTTAGCTTCAGGTCAGCTTAGAATTGAATATTAAAAGTTCTTTGTCTATCCCAGGGTCAGCAAACTGTGGTGCGTGGGCTCAGCTACAGGCCTTCCCTGTCTGTTTTTGTAAATAAAGTTTTATTGGGACACAGAGATACTCACTCGTTAACTTACCGTCTCTGGCTGCTTTCACGTTTAAACAGGTGAAGGCAGAGGCCACGTGGCTTGCAGGGCCACACAAATTTACAAGTGTTTACAGCACCTGGTTTATTCTAGCACATGCTTCTCACTTAAGGATTCCTCTGATAAAATTTCGGAGTTGTTAAGAAAACAGGACTCATCCCACCTAAAGAATTGGTATGCTCTTTTCCATGTAATAAAGAAGGCACTTTATTGCCTTTACTGAGGTTGCCAGGGAGCTCAGAACTAACATTTAAATGCTCAAGAGACTAGCCTACTTCAGGTTCCTGGTAGGTCAGATTTTTTTTTTTTTTTAATATTAAAGATATGGATGCACGTTTTCCCCTTTTTAAAAGAATCAGTTTTTTAAAAGTATAAGTTACATATTAATAAAACCCATATGTTTTAGTTGTATACATGAATGACGTTTGACAAACGTGTATACCTAGGAAACTACTGCCTCCGACCCAGACCCACATTTACGCCTCCAGGGGAACCTCCTGCTTCTTTGCCCCAGGTAATTTGTCAGTCTCCTCCCCATTTTTCCCCCCAGGCACCACTGATTGTCATGTTTTCTTTTTTAAGCCCCTCTTCCTTTATTTTGCCCTTTTTCTTTCCCTGGAAACTGTATTTGCAAGCGTTTCTATTTATTTTGGCTTCACCAAGGGGCATGCAGGTTTTGGTTCCTGACCAGGAATTGAACCCACGCCCTTTGCAGTGGAAGCAGGATTCTTAACCACAGGACTGCCAGAGAAGTCCTGGTTTTCACAGGTTTTTGGGTTTTTTGTAAGTTATATATTTTTTTAATGTGGGCCGTTTTTAAAAGTCTCTATTGAACTTGTTATAGTCTTGTATTTCATGCTTTAGTGTTTTGGGCCATGAGGCATGAGGGATCTTCATTCTCGTACCAGGGTGGAACTTGCCCTCTCCACATTGGAAGGCAAAGTCAGTCAGTGCACTGCCAGGGAAGCCCTAATTTTCACATTATTTTTAATTTCTGGGTTGTACGTGAGCGTTTGTCACGTTGTACTGTAAATACTTCTTGGGAGAAGTTGAGGCACCAGCAATGAGTGTTGGAATAGCTCAGCTACTAGAGAAGCTAAGGTTCGCTTATTCTGTCTGGTGTCCTGCACAGATGTTTAGATTTCCAGAGGAGGATCTGAGATGTCAATCACAAGGAGAGCGTTTTAGCTGATGTTGTGTTAGTAAGAACCCTGTTGCATTGAAACTTGCTACTTGTCCAGGACTCTGCGTGGGTATTTCATCAGATGTTTCTAACAGCCCTGCTAGAACACAGCTTCTCACTGTTGCCCTTCATGGATGAAGACACTGAGGTTGGTAGAAGTTAAGTGTATCAGCTTCCTGGGGCCGCTGTGACAAACACCGCAGAGTGGCTGGCTTGAACAGCAGTTTGCGGAGGCAAGGGTCTGCCATCACGCCGTTTGCACGGTTGGTTTCTCCTGCCTTGCTGATGCCGCCTCCTTGCCATGTTGTCGTATGGTCCTTCCTCTGCGTGCCCACATCCCTGTCTCTCTCCTTATGAGGATACAAGGCTTATGGAATCAGGGCCTCACCCTTATGACTTCTTTTGCCTTCGTCACCTCCTTAAAGGTCCCAACTCCTAATGCCACATCAGAGGTTAAAGTTCCACATAGGAATTTTTAAGGGGGCACAGTTTGGTCCATGACAACCAGTATGACTCCTGATCTGTTATTCCTCCAAGAAGTTCTTTGATTACGTGTTCATTTCCTATTCTGTGTCTCTCTCAAAATGCTGAAGAAAATCTGGTCCACCTTTGGAGACTCTGAAACGGTACATGCTTGAGGGGCAGCCTGCATGCTTGAGACAGATGAGAAAAACTAAGCTGAGCCTGCTTCTCAAGCTGACTGGTCTGGGAGGAAGATCTCCATGGGAATTTTCTGTGGCTTCTCCCCACCGCGTGGGCTCCCACTGCTGAGAGCGGGGAACCCTGCAGGCCTGGAGGCTGTGTGGAAGCCCTGCGCTAGCCCGAGTCCTCCGTTAGGGGACTCCGAGAGCACTCCCTCCTCCTTGAATCCAAGTTAAGCCTCATCCCTAATGCATGTTATGCACGTGGGGCTCCTACGGTAGCCCGCTTGGCCCAGAGGCAGCAGCAGTGTGAGGGCAGCCAGACGCAGACCTGCAGTTGGCCCGCCAGGCCGAACCAGCCCTCCCCACCCCGGGAGGCACTGCGTGCATTAGTGCCCTTCATGCCAAACACGGTGGTTAGATCGTGTGTTCCCTGAGCAGTATGGATTTCACAGTCGTGTGTTTCGCCAGTCCCCCATCAGGGTATTCTGAAACAAAGTGTTATCTATCAACCGGGAAACAGACAGCTCCTTCTCCCCTTCCCCTTCCAGTGAGTCCGACTTTGTTTAGGCAGGTTGTCTTAGCTAGCTTAAAAAGCTATGGAGAGTTTCTTTTCCAAATTATATGGCCCCTGGGAACCCAGCCACCGTAAGATCACTGCATGTATTATATCAGAAAGGTAAGCATCACACTTGTAAGACTTCCTCCTGTGTCTCGTTCAGGCACCTTGGCTTGTGAAAGAAAGTGACGGGTTCTGTGACTTCCTCCCCTCGAAAGCTGATGATGCTGGTATGTCCCAGCCAGGGCTGCTGGGGACTGTCTATTACAAGAGAACTCAGCTGAAGCAGAAACTTACTTTTTTTTCTGTTTTCAAGTTGGATTGAAATGATATCAGCATTTGTGTTTTAGAAAAACCAAGCAATAACAGAACACACACACAGCTAAGCCATGATTAGATCTTATAAAACTTAAAATGATTATATTAAAGGTGTCCCGGGAGAGGGCGTCTGGTTCTATGGGTGATCATAGATCCCTCTTTTCTCAGGGTTGCCCTTCAGGTGGGTGCTTTTGCATTACACTCAGCTGGGTTTAACGGGCTGTATGTTTCGTCTCCTTGGTGTGGCTTTCGTTTAGTAGTTACTGCTGCTTAACCAGTCTCAGCAAATGTCTGGTTACAGATTTTCTTCCCATGTAAGAGAGTGTGGTAGGAGTTACCCATTTTAGGACAGGTCGTTGATAGACCTGGAGAGCAGAAAGTGAACAGAACTCTCTTCCTGGGCATCTTGCTCTCATGCCTGAATTTAAGTCATGCTTCTGAGAAGTTGTATCTTACAGTTAAAGGCAGTGGAGAGTGAAAAGTCAATTTGGGCCCTTTAAAAGTGAGCCTCAGAAAAGTGCTGAATTTCCCCAGCATGGTGTTTTGGGCACCTCCATATGACTTTGGAAGCATAAAGCATTTAATCTTTTCAAGAGAGGAAGGCATACACCTTTTTTTTTTTTAAAGGTGAGAGCTAAGGTTGATCAGAAATTAAAAAAAAATTAGTTACATTGCGACATTGAAGGTGTAGGATAGAGGAGACTTCATTTCTGGAAGCTCTCACTGGAGAAGAGTATTTTTTTCTTTTAAACTGTTCTGTCCTGACCACTTCTTCATGGATAGGAGTTGGCAGACGGGCTGATTGCAGCCGCTTTGCTCGTTAAGAAAGTAACAGAAAGAGGTCTGTCTTTGGACAAGTGTGGGTGCAGAACCCAGGCAGCTGCCCTGTTTGCTTCAAATCGTAAAGAACGCTGTCTTGAGCCGAGGACCAGGGTAACAGCGGCCAGTGTCGTGAAAGGAAATCCTGGCCCAGCTGTGAAAACAACGAACCACTCAGTAATATAATACAGGCATGCTTGCCGTGCAGAGCTGGGCTCTCTTCTCTTGAAGTGGCTGTAAATTCATCCATCAGAGTAAAAAAGGCCAAACTTCAGGGTAGATCTTTCCACTTGTAACCTCGTAGAAACACTTTGCTTCTCTTGGTAGATACTGCTATGACGGTGAAATGAGAAGAGCTGACACCATGGGGTGTGTGGTGTATGTGTGTATGTGTGATTGAGTGTGGTGTGTGTATGATTTGTTACAGAAAAAGGCTTGCCTTCTAATGAACATAAATTGAACCAAACAGGGTATGTTGGGTTTGGAATTATAGAGCCCAGTGTACTTAGCTGTGTTAGTGGCAGTGAGTGAAAGATGCTTTATCTTGTTGAAGGCCTTTAATACCTAGTGGTCTCCATGTCCAATAAACTAGACTTAAAAAATTTTTTTTTTGAACTGGGAAGCCTTTGTTTTTGCTTCTTCTGTTTCATCCTGTTTTTATTTTTCTTCCTAAGAACCTGGGCCAAGTTTGTAAAAGTGCCACACTTTGTTTAAAAAAAAAAAAATTCCAACATGGCATGCCTTTCTTCTTAAAGGGGGGTGGTCTTTATCTTTGATTTTAATAAGGATGGTCCTTTCAAGTCTGACTGGGAAGCCTTTTAGAAAGTAAAGGAAAAATTTGAGCAGACCTCTAATGGCCATGGTGTTCAGATGGTCCCTTGTAACGCAACTCATTGGTTGAAAGCATAGAGGCAGAGTTAAATGAGTCCATCCTTTAACGTTATTGACCTTGGAGAACACGGAGAGAAGGTTTATTTCTGTGGATTAGTTTTCCCTGCCCACAGGCCTATACACAGAGAAGCGTTTGTGAAGGCGAAGAATGGTGTTAATTCTGAGCTCTGTGATGAAATATTAAATAAATGAGAGAAGGTAATTTGATAATGCCTCACAGTCTGGGGACAGATTCCATAAAGTAAGTACTTTTACGTAACAAAGTAGCTGACAAGGCCTAAACTCTTTGCCTCAACACGATGACCCGGAAAAGAAATGAGCATCAGGAGGCTGGTTGACATGGGGGCCCGTGGCATTTCGACCATCTCTGTTGCTTTCAGAAGGATAGCTGCTCATTTAGCGTACGTTGTGCGAGTGCTGAAAATGTAAACATGCCTCATAGTGGCTGTGAAGAACATATATCAAATTCTCTAAGACATGTTTATTTTTTAGTGCTTAGTTTTATCTGTCCTCAGCAGGTCTTAGTTGCAGCATCTTACCTCTTCACTGTGGCAGGCAGGGTCTCTGCTTGCAGCACACGGGATCCAGTCTCCGACCAGGTGCTGAACCTGCGCCCGTGCTTTGTTAGTGCAGAGCCTGAGCCCCTGGACTGCCAGGGCGTCCCTCTGAGGCATGTTTAACAGGCGCCATTAGCAGACAGTTGGTTTTTCCTGCCCTCAAGGAGCTCTTGGTTTGTGACCTGAGCCCATGTGGCGAGTGCGGTGGTCTGAAGGCTCGCCTGCCTTGAGCTCAGGCTGCATCCCTTGGGCAGCCGTCTCGGCTTTCACCCTCTGATCTCGTGAGCCCTTAACCTCTGGAATTGGGGGTTTTCACGAGTATGCAGTGAGGACAGTGCTGCTTCTTAGGGCTTCTGTGAAGTGCACCTTCAATGAGATGCTGAGTCTCCAAAAGCACCTGGCACAGCACCAGCATGAAATCACACCCCCTCGCCCCGCCTCCGCCCCCCCAGGGCCGCCGTTTCCACACCTTCTCTTTACAGTCTTCTGAATATCAGGATGCCCAGAAAATGCATCATTTGCAGTGAGAATAGGTTTTCCTTTCTCCCTTGTGTTGATTTCTCTCTATTAAAGTTTAAGAAGACTTAGAAATGATCCACTAGATACCATTCAGGTTTTTGAGTTTCTTACCCTAACAAGCTCTACACACATGTGTTAAAAACAGGAGTAGCATAGATGTTAATCATATGGAAAATAAGTCTTCCTCGCCTCCGACCAGTAATAGTTCTTTTGCTGAAATAATCAACATTATCACACATCTGAGCATGAACGTTCCCTGTTTTGGCTTCAAACAGTGGGCCCATACATACCTGCTAATCTGTACCTTGATTTTTTTTTTTTTTTTTTACTGACAGAACATGGGCACGTTTCCTGGTTTCTCCTCTTCCCTTCACCCTGTTCTTTGCTGTGCGTGCTATGTAATTTATTTTGCCTAATTGATGGATATTTAGGTGGATTCCAAGTTGTTGGCTATTACAAACAAGGCTGGTTAAATATTCCTCTCACGTTCTAGCTCATGCGGGCAAGGACATTTATTGGCTGCATTTCTGGTTTGAAATAATTGGGCAAAAAGGCTTGTCCACGAACAGTTGGATATAGTCCAGTCACCCCAAAAGATGTTGAGCCATTCTATCTTCCTTTCCAAGCCCCCTCCCCTTTCGATCTGTGAGGCTGCTTGTTTGTCTGCATCCTCACTGACACGGATGCTGTTTGCTTTAGCTGTGCTTACAGAACGTGTCTCCGTTGGGCTGCTGAGGACCATGTTAATTGTAATCTCTGGGTGCTTTTCTCACTGTGAATCGTAACACACTGGGATCTGGACTGTTCCTGGCAGGTCAGGTGAGAACTTACTCATCCGGCTCAGTGGCAGCCCGGGGGTCAGTCTTGCCTCTTGAGGGATCCCAGGCAATCAGCTGGAATTGATAATACAGCTTTACAAAACACTACCATGCGTAAACACAGCCTGTTGACGCTTCGGAAAGATGCTCCAACTGAACCAGCCATTTCCTGCTTCTCTGTTCTCACTGCTTGACTTGGCATTGTGCTTTGGTGAATATTTATATTTAGGACCGCCTGTGAGGAGTGTGGAAGAGTCACCAGTGATCCTTGTATGTAGCAGTGTAGAATGCACACATATAAAAGCAGGGCTCGTTGTGACTTAACTGCTTCCGGAGAGATCGCTGTAGTTTTATAACGTCTTAAGAGTTGGAGAGTGTGGTTAGTGTTTAGCGAGCATGAGTTCTGAACTCTCAGGGTTATCTGTTCACTGCATTTGTGGTATTGATCTCGGAGCTGTAGTGACTGCGTATCGAACTCGATGGGAAATGGCCTGGGAGCGCTAGGTTTCAGCATCACGGTCAGTGTCATACCGCCATAGCTTCATTTACGGTCATCAGATCGGTGAGGAAATTATGGTCCTTGTGCATTTAGGAGAATGTAGCGCATCCTTAAAGTTAGTGGTTTCTTAACGTGAGCATTGTCCCCAGATTTGAACTGTCTCAAAATCCAAGTCAAGATGAAAGACACGAGGCTCATTGTTTTGCTCTGTACATGATGGTTGCTCTCCAGGCAGGGACAGGCTTGTGCTGGAAGATTCTGTAACTTGTTGATTGGTTCCTTCACATCAGTGTCATGGTATGTTTTAGAATAGGAGGGTGGGGGACCGTGTGGAGGAGAGGAATCACCATCTCTGTGGCCTTTTAATTGTGTACTGTTACAAGTAACATTTGTCTCCAGCGCTTCACAATTATAAATTAATAATAACAACCCATTAGAAATTACTGGTGGTGTAAGCCCCAAGCTCCTTTGGGCATCTTAATAAAAATGATAATTAAAACCATAATTTACAGTAAATGGGGACACTGCCCAAGTAAATCCACAATATGGAGAAAATTAAAAAACTCAAACCAGAGGAAAGCTTCATAGTACTGGAGGAAGAAAAGGGCCTTGTCCGTGGCCCGACTTGAGTGTGAGCTCTATCGGTGTCTGTGGGCCTGGCTTCCCAGCCTGGGGCTCTCCTGGGGGGATTTGTGGCTCCGTCTCCGTCTCCCCAACCTGCCCGCGAGCCTCCCTGGCTCTGGCCCCTGCTCCGTCCCCCCAGCCCCAACCCCCGACCCCGCT
>SJXQ01010420.1:255329-272624 GCA_006408695.1 Aepyceros melampus
TTGACTATGCCAAAGCCTTTGACTGTGTGGATCACAAGAAACTGTGGAAAATTCTGAAAGAGATGGGAATACCAGACCACCTGACCTGCCTCTTGAGAAATCTGTATGCAGGTCAGGAAGCAACAGTTAGAACTGGACATGGAACAACAGACTGGTTCCAAATAGGAAAAGGAGTACGTCAAGGCTGTATATTGTCACCCTGCTTATTTAACTTCTATGCAGAGTACATCATGAGAAACGCTGGGCTGGAAGAAGCACAAGCTGGAATCAAGATTGCTGGGAGAAATATCAATAACCTCAGATAGGCAGATGACACCACCCTTATGGCAGAAAGTGAAGAGGAACTCAAAAGCCTCTTGATGAAAGTGAAAGAGGAGAGTGCAAATGTTGGCTTAAAGCTTAACATTCAGAAAACGAAGATCATGGCATCTGGTCCCATCACTTCATGGGAAATAGATGGGAAAACGGGGAAACAGTGTCAGACTTTATTTTTTGGGCTCCAAAATCACTGCAGATGGTGATTGCAGTCATGAAATTAAAAGACGCTTACTCCTTGGAAGGAAAGTTATGACCAACCTAGATAGCATGTTGAAAAGCAGAAATGTTACCTTGCCAACAAAGGTCCATCTATCTGGTTGAGGCTATGGTTTTTCCTGTGGTCATGTATGGATGTGACAGTTGGACTGTGAAAAAAGCTGAGTGAAAAAGAATTGGTGCTTTCGAACTGTGGTGTTGGAGTAGACTCTTGAGAGTCCTGTGGACTGCAAGGAGATCCAACCGGTCCATCCTAAAAGAGATCAGTCCTGGTTGTTCATTGGAAGAACTGATGCTGAAGCTGAAAGCCCAGTACTTTAGCTACCTCATGTGAAGAGTTGACTCATTGGAAAAGACCCTGATGATGAGAGGGATTGGGGGCAGGAGGAGAAGGGGGCAACAGAGGATGAGATGGCTGGATGGCATCACCGACTCGATGGACATGAGTCTGAGTGAACTCTGGGAGTTGGTGATGGACAGGGAGGCCTGACGTGCTGCGATTCATGGGGTCGCGGAGAGTCGGACACGAGTGAATGAACTGAGCTGAACTGTGCTCGAACTTCTCATAAGGAATCTCCGATTGAACTTTTAAAAGTAATTTTAATGAATTGATTCTTGGTTGCTCTGGGTCTTCTTTGCTGCTCAGGGGCTTTCTGTAGCTATGGTGAGCAGGGGCTACTCACTGCAGGGTGCAGGCTTCTCACTGCTGCGGCTTCTCTGCTTGCTTGCACAGGCTCTTGGCATGTGATCTCCAGTGGTTGTGGCACATGGGCTCTGCATCACAGCTCAGTAGGCACTTAGGGTTCAGTTGCTCCACAGCATGTGGAATCTTCCCGACTAAGGATCAAACCCCTGTCCCCTTCATTGGCAGGTGAATTCTTATCCTCTGTACTATGAGGGAAGTCCCTTAGATTACACTTTTAAAAAGCCTCCCAAGATAGGGAAAGCCATGTCAAGGACTTGTCATCAGATGCTGCCTGGGTGGATTTCTCCTTTCTAGTTCCAGATATTGAGATTCTGCATTTGCCCGGAGGTACCCTTTCTTATTTACCCAACTAGCCTGCCAGGAACCTGAGTTTCTAATTTCTAGAGGGACCAGGTAGAAGGAAAAGATAAATGTTTCAATTCTGTTTACAAAGGTAGAATTTACTAATTTGTAATAAGTCATAATTAGCTTAAGAGGAAAGGTTTCCTTATATCTGTAAAGTGCAGATTGAAATCCTGTAACGTTTTAGACAAAAATTTTAAAAATTATAAGCATATTCATCAGTCCCTAAGTCCTGTGTAGCTAACCCTTTTAAACTGTTGTATGAAACCATGAGTGTTTTCATTTGAATTCTGTAATTTCTTAACAAGTTTAGTTACATGATCTGAAAGTTATCAGAAACCTGTACTTGTTAAAAAGTCCTTTCTATGAAACTTCTTAAAGAGGAAGGACTTTTGCAAAAACATCAGAGTAAAACAGTCTCTGAATGACGAAAAATTTAAAAGTCATGATTAAAGATCTGATTATAAAGAACTGAAGTTTCTTTAGTTAACCAAGTCACTGTGATATACAACATTTTAAGATAATAACTGGAATTATAACAAGTCACTGTGATATACAACATTTTAAGATGATAACTGGAATTATAACAAGTCACTGTGATATACAACATTTTAAGATGATAACTGGAATTATAACAAGTCACTGTGATATACAACATTTTAAGATAATAACTGGAATTATAACAAGTCACTGTGATATACAACATTTTAAGATAATAACTGGAATTATAACAAGTCACTGTGATATAAAACATTTTAAGATAATAACTGGAATTATAACTGAGGAGTAGTATATCAGGTAGATTCAAATTTTAGGAATTTCACATAATTTCTAGGGCACATATTAATGACATTTGTCTATATAGTTTAATCTAAGAATGCTTATCAAGCTTCCTACGTGGCTCAGTGGTAAAAGAATCCTCCTGCCAAGGCGGGATTTGCAGGAGATGCAGGTTTTGTCCCTGCTTTGCAAAGATCCCCTGGAGGAAGAAGGGCAACCTACTCCAGTAGTCTTGCTGGGAAATCTCATGAACAGAGGAGCCTGGTGGGCAGCAGTTTATAGGGTCACAGAGTCACACACGACTCAGCAACAGCAGCAAGAATGTTTATCACTATTATTTGACAATGCTTCCCATGTAATTTAACCCGCAGGATAATCCTAATTAGTTTAATAGTTTTTTCTGAGTGCCTTATGGGGCCTCTGAAGTACTCCAAAGTTAGCTAGAGACTGAAAGAACTTTAATCAGAAGTTGATATTTGGGAGCTTTAAAGCAGTAAGTATTCTCTGTCTCCCCATCGTCACATCTCCTGATTGTTAATTCTTATGGCAGTCGTTTGAAACTCAAGGGAGGCCTGAGAGAGTAAAGCAAGAATCTTTCACTTCGAAGAATAGGAACATGGAGGCTTCCATGTGAATTCAATCCCCCTTTTTCTGTGCTACTCTTCAATCTTGAGGAGAACAGGTGTTGGACAAGAAAGGGAATAACATTTTGGATAGAGAGCTTAATCATACACTTGGCAGAGGGACTCAGTTTCACAGGGACTAGGTTTCATAATCAGAATGAGATTGATATCATATTCCATATAGAATGCAGTAATATGATATAAAATTGTATTAGAATAATTTCATTAGTTGGAAATGTCCTTAGACAAATGTGTTTTTAAAAAAATTCTTAAGCCCAAATAGTAGGTAAAATAGAGAAAAAAATAAAACCCACAAAAAGTATGGAAAAGTACTTAAAAGGAGCTGACATTTGCTTATCATGTGTGTGTGTGTGGGTGGGTGGGTGTGTGTGTACAAAGAGAGAGAACAGCAGAGTGGGTGAGACTAAGGGAAAGATTAGGGTCAAGAAGACAATCAAATACTATAAGAGGGTATTTCTGGCAGTATCGTGGACTAAAGACTCTGACTCAACCTAAATGTTAAACGAAAAATGAAAAATGTTAAAATGGAATAAAAAGAATATAGAAATGTACTTTTTAAACACAAGCAAGCTGGTAAAAATAAAAGCAAAAACAATTTGCAGAAGCAGAAAATGGCATGGAAATGTGAACCCTGGAAGATAAACAAAAACAAGCACCAAAGCTGGCTTTAGCTTTGAGAGTCTTTCTTAAATCTGGTGACCCTGAGCTTCCATTTTAAAGGCTACTGGGGGGAGAAGGAGAAAAGAGATATATCTAGTGTCTGCATGAGGTGAGGGACATAACAGTAGATCCCAGAAAGCTGTATCACAGAGGAAGAGTGACAAGTAAAACTCAGTACAGATGGAAATAGCAAGAAAATTTGCTTGTTTTTTAACTTGGCGTAACCAACCAACCCCACTCCAGTATTCTTGCTTGGAAAATCTCATGGACAGAGGAGCCGGTCGGGCTACAGTCCATGGGGTCACAAAGAGTCAGACATGACTTGGTGACTGAACAACCAACCAACCACAAGGTTGGTTGTGATTACTGAGAATTTGTAGCCACAATGCAGCTCTCACACAAGTTTAAAAATGGCCATTTGTGAAAGGAACAAGACAAGAAAAACCAGTAGGTTAGAGAAATAACTAGAACTGCTGGAAAGGTAAAAGAAAATAATTGAGAACAAAAAAACAAAGAACTGAAATTAAAAACTTGGTAGATGGCTTAAACAACAGATTAGATGCAGCTGGAGAGAGATTAGCAAACTGGAGGTCGCAGAAGAGGACGATTCATATTTCTCTCGTCCTCCTTCCGGCTGGCTGCTGAGACTCAGAGGGGCGGCCCAGGTCCCACCTAAGGTGTTACCTCCGACAGGCCTTCACACTGCACGTGGGCCTGGATCCACTCCAGTCGGTCCGAGTTCTCCTTAAAGAGTACTGGAACAGATTGCCCCTTCCTTCTCCAGAGGATCTTCCCACCCCGGGGATTGAAACTGTGCCTCTTATCCACCTGTTTTTCCTGCATCTCTGACGTCTCCTGCATTGGCAGGCAGGGTCTTTACCACCAGTGCCACCATATATGGAATGCTTCAGATAAATTTTAGGTGACTATGTCAAAAATTTGAATTTTAATTGAAATAGGTTAAAGGAAGTTGTTTTAAGGCCAACTGACCTGATTCTAAGGCAGGAACAACAAGGTTGGTGAGGAATGGTGATAATTAGAAGGCAAAACCTGCAAGACTTGAGAATTGATTAGATTCCCTGGTGGCTCAGCTGGTAAAGAATCCACCTGCAATGTGGGAGACCTGGCTTCGATCCCTGCATTGGGAAGATCCCCTGGAGAAGGGAAAGGCTGCCCACTCCAGTATTCTGGCCTGGAGAATTCCATGGACTGTATAGTACATGGGGTCTCAAAGAGTCGGACATGACTGAGCAACTGAACAACAGCAGGACGTCCTATGAATGTGACTTCCGAGGCTGGGTCATAAAGGACGCTGTGGTTTTCTTTTTCTCTCCTGACTCACTAGCTCTGTGGGAAGTCAGCTGCCATGTACTGAGAACATTGAAATGATCCAGTGATTAGGAACAGAGGCCTCCTTCCAACAGCGATGTGGGTGAGCTATACTTGAAGCAGATGACTCCATACTTGAACTTCAAATAACTTCAGGCCTTACCAACCACATGTTGCCTACTGCCTCACATGAGACCCTGAGCCAAAAGTATCCAGCTCCCAGGTTTTCTACTCTTTCAGAAATTGTGTGAAATAAGATTGTTGTGTTAAGCTGCTAAATTTTGGAGTAATTGTAGTTTGCATGCAGCAATAAATACCTAGTACAATCAGCAACTTGAAGGCTTGTTGAAATGCAGGATTTCGCCCTTACACAGCACCCATTAACATTTAAAAAATATTTTTATTTATTTGCTGATTTGGGTCTTGGTTGTGGCACACAGGATCTTCACTGTATCGTGGGGGATCTTTTGCATGGACTTTCTAGTTGTGGCATGTGGGCTGTCTAGCAGGAGCAGGCTTAGTAGCTTCGGCTTAGTTGCTCCATGACATGTGAGTCTTCCACTTGTCGTTCTTTAGCTGTGTATTAAGACATTGGAAATTTTCTTTGAATTGTCTTAGTCTCCAGGCTTCTGATAATTCAATGACTAGCACTGCAGTTAAAAATAAATGTTTTCATAAACAGCTATTGAGAATGCTATGCATAGTATGCAAGTGGTAAAGGTATTAGCTGAGTTGAGAATTTAGAGTTGTCTAATGAAACCTCAAACAGAAACGAGTGGCCAAAATTCAGTGATACTAGTTGGGTTGTTGTGAGGATTAAGTAACATGAGTAACAGTGCTCAGTGTTTGTTACTTTTGTTTCCTTCATTATTATAAAATGACATTTTCCAAAATGTGTTTCAAAGTTATCAAATAAAAGCATTTGGTTGTTACATAAATTTGGGATATGTGACATATCTATCCTTATCATAACACTTCTCAAAATCACTTACATGCTGAAGTGTATGGTGAATATCCAAGAACATTACGTGTTTCCCAACTGTATTTAACCCTAGAATCCTGTTAGAAAGGGAACTCCCTCAGGATTATTGTTCCTAAGAACCTACATTGGGAAATAATTGCACTAAATCATATAACCATCACGTGACTCTGAATGCATTTAAAAACTTACCAGTGACAGTTCCTGGCAGAGAAGGGTTCACTTTTCTGGTCTTGTCAGTTGCTAATAAATACCTTACGTGTTCTGAACAATGAAACATATCTTCCTTGCTGCTGCTGCTGCTGCTGCTGCTAAGTCGCTTCAGTCGTGTCCGACTCTGTGCGACCCCATAGACAGCAGCCTACCAGGCTCCCCCTTCCCCGGGATTCTCCAGGCAAGAGCACTGGAGTGGGTTGCCATTTCCTTCTCCAGTGCATGAAAGTGAAAAGTGAAAGTGAAGTCGCTCAGTCGTGTCCGACTCTTAGCGACCCCCTGGACTGCAGCCTACCAGGCTCCTCCATCCGTGGGATTGTCCAGGCAAGAGTACTGGAGTGGAGTGCCATTGCCTTCTGTGTATCTTCCTTGAGTCATTCATAAATATTCATAAGGATGTCAAATTCTCTTCCATTCTCAAATGTAAATGTCCGACTCTGTGCGACCCCATAGACAGCAGCCTACCAGGCTCCCCCTTCCCCGGGATTCTCCAGGCAAGAACACTGGAGTGGGTTGCCATTTCCTTCTCCAGTGCATGAAAGTGAAAAGTGAAAGTGAAGTCGCTCAGTCGTGTCCGACTCTTAGCGACCCCCTGGACTGCAGCCTACCAGGCTCCTCCATCCGTGGGATTGTCCAGGCAAGAGTACTGGAGTGGGGTGCCATTGCCTTCTATGTATCTTCCTTGAGTCATTCATAAATATTCATAAGGATGTCAAATTCTCTTCCACTCTCAAATGTAACTGGAGTTTTTTGTTTGTTTTGTTTTTTTACTTTTGTACCCTATCCTTCCACAGAGTCTTAAGAAACAGTTTTCTGCGGTGGTTAGGAATATCAGTTCTGGAATCTGATACCCAATACAGAATTAGAACACAGCTATGACACTTTCTGACGCTATGGGCTGTAGCCTTCTGGCTCCTCTGTCCATGGAACTCACCAGGCAAGAATACTGGAGTGGGATATTCATAAGGATGTCAAATTCTCTTCCATTCTCAAATGTAACTGGAGTTTTTTGTTTGTTTTGTTTTTTTATTTTTGTATCCTATCCTTCCACAGAGTCTTAAGAAACAGTTTTCTGTGGTGGTTAGGAATATCAGTTCTGGAATCTGATACCCAATACAGAATTAGAACACAGCTATGACACTTTCTGACGCTATGGACTGTAGCCTTCTGGCTCCTCTGTCCATGGAACTCACCAGGCAAGAATACTGGAGTGGGTTGCCATGCCCTTCTCCAGGGGAATCTTCAGACATGACTGAAGTGACTTATTACATGTACACATGAGACTTTGAGCAAATTTCTTCAAGACAGCTCTGAGTCTCAGTGTTACCATCCATAAAATGGGGATAAACCATAGTCAGATCTGTTATACTGTTAGTTTTATACATATACAAAAACTTTAGTTAGCTGTCTAATAAGTTGTATTCTATGCATATCCTCCTGTCCGTTTGGCTCTTAGCATATAGTATCTTTGTTTCCTTTATCAAATTTCTACACATATTATTTTTTAATTTATTTTTAATTGGAGGATAATTGCTTTACAATGTTGTGTTGGCTTTTGCTGTAGGACAACATGAATCACTCATAAGTGTACATATATCCTCTCCCTCTTGAACCTCTCTTCCACCCCCTACCCCGTCCCACCCTGCAGGTTGTCACAGAGAACCGCACTGAACACCCAGGTTATATGGACACTTCCCATTAGCTGTTGATCTTACCTATGCTAATGCATATGTTTCTGTGCTACTCTCTCAATTCATCCCACCATCTTCTTCCTGCCCTGTGTCCACAAGTCTGTTCCCTATGTTCTACACATATTATTAAAGAAAGAAAGAAAATAAAAAGCCCAGGACTGTGAGGGTCTCACCAGCCTAAAATGAAGAAAGACACCGCTGCTAAGATTAGTAAGCAGGTATGAGTCTCTTGTTAATGAATGGTTGACATCCCAGGGATGGGAGTAGAGACTGAGACCTGTTTGGAGAAATGTCAAGAAAGGATAAAGCTAGAGAACACACCACACCCATGGATGATCTCCAAGGGTGAAGCTGAAGAAACCCATTCTGTCATCAGGCGGTAGGAATGATAGTGATGATGAGAAAGGAGGTGACAGACAGGAGAGGAACCAGAGCTGACTTGGTCAGGGGTTCAGAACGTGTCACCCCAAACCATGCCGTTTGGGAATATTGATTATTTTGAATTAAAGCTACCTGAGAAACAGCCAGTTCAAGAAGGGCCCTGTGATCCTCTTTTATCTCCCTAAAAGAAGGAGTAAATCTCCCACATGAGAGGTACCAGGAAGGTAGAAGACATCCTTATCACCAGAGAGAGGAAAAATCAGGCGGTAGGAATGATAGTGATGATGAGAAAGGAGGTGACAGACAGGAGAGGAACCAGAGCTGACTTGGTCAGGGGTTCAGAACGTGTCACCCCAAACCATGCCGTTTGGGAATATTGATTATTTTGAATTAAAGCTACCTGAGAAACAGCCAGTTCAAGAAGGGCCCTGTGATCCTCTTTTATCTCCCTAAAAGAAGGAGTAAATCTCCCACATGAGAGGTACCAGGAAGGTAGAAGACATCCTTATCACCAGAGAGAGGAAATTCAGGGCCAAGAAGGCTTGTGTGTGTGTGTATGTGCTCAGCTGTGTCTGACTCTGTTGCAACTCCACAAACTGTACCCTGCCAGGAGCCTCTGTTCATGGAATTTTTCCAGGCAAGAACACTGGAGTGAGTTGCCATTTCTTCCTCCAGAGGATCTTCCCCACTGAGGGACTGAACCTGTGTCTCTTACGTCTCTTGCATTGGCAGGCAGATTCTTTACCACTAGTGTGACTTAGGAAGCCTTCAGTTCAGTTCAGTCGCTCAGTCGTGTCTGACTCTTCGTGACCCCATGAATTACAGCACACCAGGCCTCCCTGTCCATCACCAACTTCTGGAGTTCACTCAAACTCATGTCCATCGAGTTGGTGATATCATCCAGCCATCTCATCCTCTGTTGTTCCCTTCTCCTCCTGCCCCCAGTCCCTCCCAGCATCAGAGTCTTTTCCAATGAGTCAGCTCTTTACATGAGGTGGCCAAAGTACTGGAGTTTCAGCTTTAGCATCATTCCTTCCAAAGAAATCCCAGGGCTGATCTCCTTCACAATGGACTGGTTGGAACTCCTTGCAGGCCAAGGGACTCTCAAGAGTCTTCTCCAACACCACAGTTCAAAAGCATCAATTCTTCAGCACTCAGCTTTCTTTATAGTCCCACTCTCACATCCATACATGACCACTGGGAAAACCATAGCCTTGACTAGCTTATATAGCCTTAAATGACAACCCTTGTTCCTGTTTCATCATTGTACTAACAGTTCAGTAGTTCAGTCATGTCTGACTCTTAGTGACCCCATGAACTGCAGCATGCCAGGCTTCCCTGTCCATCGCCATCTCCCGGAGCTTGCTTAAATTCATGTCCATTGAGTCAGCAATGCCATGCAACCGTCTCATCCTCTGTTGTCCCCCTTCTCCTCCTGCCTTCACTCTTTCCCAGCATCAGGGCCTTTTCCATTGAGTCAGCTCTTCTCATCAGGTGGCCAAAATATTGGAGCTTCAGCCTCAGCATCAGTCCCACCAATGAATATTCAGGGTTGATTTCCTTTAGGATTGACTGGTTTGATCTTGCAATCCAAGGGACTCTCAAGAGTCTTCTCCAACACCACAGTTCAAAGCATCAGTTCTTCAGCCCTCAGCCTTCTTTATGGTCCAACTCTCACATCCATACTTGACTACTGGAAAAACCATAGCTTTGACTATGCAGACTTTTTTCAGCAATGTAATGTCACCATTGTACTGCCCCTAGCATAAACTCCTTTGTCTTATTAACTTTTCACATATTTGCTGTTTCTTTGTCAAAAAGCCATAAAGGCTTTGAATCTCATACCTTGTGGAGCTGCCATGCATACTCATTAATTTTTCTTCTGTTAATCTTTCTTAGAGAAAGATCTCAGCCAAGAACCTAGAAGGGTAGAGGGAAAATTATTTTTCCTCCCCTGCTGCTAAGTCACTTCAATCTTGTCTGACTCTGTGGGACCCCATAGATGGCAGCCCACCAGGCTCCCTTGTCCCTGGGATTCTCCAGGCAAGAACACTGGAGTGGGTTGCCATTTCCTTCCTCCCCTACACTTGAATAAATTCAAGGAGCAAAGCAGAAACAACTGGAAAGAGCTCAAATCTTTGTGGTAAACAAGGCTGAGTCACCCTGAACTCCCTCTTACTGTGTGTTGGCCGTGTGGTAAGTGAGTGGTTTGATCTGAGGATGATGCCTGTGTCAGAGCCAGAAGGTGCCTCATACAGTAGCTGTGCAGTGAGTCATGACTTCCTTCTGAGGCTCCTTCCTTATTCTCTCTCACACTCCTACTTCCAAATGTTACTGGCAAACCCCCTACTATTTGTATTAGTCAGGGTTCTCCAGAGAAAGAAAGCCAATAGCATAAATCTGCAGATATAGAAAGAGGGAAGGAGGGACTTTCCTGGTGGTCGAGTAGGTGAAATTCTGCCTGCCAATGCAGGGGAGAGGGGAGAGGGGGAAGAAGGTGAAAGTGAAGTTGCTCGGTCATGTCTGACTCTTTGCAACCCCATGGACTGCCAGGCTTCACCGTCCATGGAGTTTTCCGGCGAGGATACTGGAGTGGGTTGTGATTTCCTTCTCCAATGCAGGGGAGATGAGGTTTAATCCCTGGTCCAGGAAGGTACCACATACTGTGGAGCAACTAAGCCCACGGGCTGCTGCTACGGAAGCCCATGCACCCCAGAGCCTGTGCTGCTCTGCGACAAGAGCAGCCACCACAATGCTGCTGCTGCTAAGTTACTTCAGTCGTGTCCAACTCTGCGCGACCCCATAGATGGCAGCCCACCAGGCTCCCCGTCCCTGGGATTCTCCAGGCAAGAACACTGGAGTGGGGTGCCATTTAAGAAGCCCACATATTGCAACAAAGAGTAGCCCCCCACTCACTGCAACTAGAGAAAGCCCATGCACAGCAACAAAGACCCAGCACAGCCAAAAGTAAATAAGTAAGTAATTCAAAAAAAAAAAAAAAAAAAAAGAAAGAAAGAAAGAGGGAAAGAGAAAGAGATTTATTTGAAGGAATTGGCTCATATAATTGTGGCAGCTAGCAAATTCAAAATCTGCGAGTTTGGCCAGCCAGGCTGGAGACCTGGGGAAGAGGTGATACAGCAGTTCAAGTGCCAAAGTAGTCTGCTGGCAAAACTGCCTCTTTGGGGAAGGTCAGTCTTTGTCACTAAGGCCTTCAACTGACTAGATAAGGCCCACCTACATTACAAGAGAGTAATCTACTTTTTACCAAAATCTACTGATTGAAATGTTAATGTAATCTAAAAAATGTCTTCGCAGAAACATCTAGAATAACATTTGACCAAATATCTCGGTGCTTGGGGGCTTCCCTGATGGCTCCATGGTAAAGAATCTGCCTGCCAAGTAGGAGATGCCAGTTCCATCCTCGGGTCTGGAATATCCCCTGGAGAAGGAAATGACAACCCACTCCGGTATTCTTGTCTGGGAAATCTCATGGACAGAGGAGCCTTGTGGGCTATAGTCCGTGGCTTAATTGCTAAGTTGTGTCCAACTCTTGCAACCCCATGGACTGTAGACTGCCAGGCTCCTCTGTCCATGGGATTCTGCAGGCAAGAATACTGGAGTGGGTTGCCATTTCCTTCTCCAGGGGATCTTCCTGACCCAGGGATCGAGCCCAAGTTTCCTGTATTGCAGGCATATTCTTTACCAACAGAGCTAAGTCCAAGGAGTTGCCAAAGATTTGGACATGACTTAGCAACTAAACAGCAACAACTGGGTACCACGGACTAGCCAAGTTGACACATAAAATTAACATCACACCGTTCTTTCTTCATCTTTCACCAAAAGCTTTGCTTCTTCTACCAGTTATTATATTAAAAAGAGAAATAGGTTGATTCTTGGAAACTTGAGGCTCATCTTAGAGCTGTGTGTTAATTTTTATGCTCTCATTATTGGGCTTTCACATTAGCATGGCCTAATTTCCACTACCAGGAATAGGAGTGTTCTGTGCTAATGGGAAATGATATATTTAGTGTTTGGTATGATCATTCTTTAGTGTCTCTGTCCCTTTTATTGGATGAGAGCTCACATGGATGGAGTAGCTGGAGGAAAGTGTCCTTTCTGCTTACTAGTGCATTAGAATAAAAGAGAGAAGAAAAGTACGTGTGTGACCAGGAAAAAGTCCATTATTTTACAGTTATTTATGGTATTATAATCAATATAATAACTCTCAAATACCTTCTAATTAGTAAGCTCCAAAGTGGATAGAGTAATTTCCTATTGCCTGAAGCTAGTGTCTTCTCCCATATTGGGTTCAATCCTAGTTTTGCTTTAAATGACACATTCTCCTCCATGAAGTTTAACAACAAAGTACTAATTTGGGGGAGCAATACAATTAGCAAAATAATGACAAAATAGAGTTAAAAACAAGGGCAATTCTTTTTGAACCTTACATAATTGTACTACGCTTGTGTACTCAGTGTTCCCTGACTCTTAGTGACCCCATGGACTGGAGCCCACAAAGCTCGTCTGTCCATGGTATTATCCAGGCAGGAATACTGGAGAGGGTTACCATTTCCTTCTCTAAGAGATCTTACTAACCCAGGGATCGAACCTGAGTCTCCTGGACTAGACAGTTTGCTTTGTGAACATATGGCAAAAGATAATATTTTCAAGCCAGTCTGTTTGTCTGTACCCAAGATTAAGGGAATGACAAATAATATAGACCTTTGAAGGTGGAGACCAGCTGCAGTTGGGAATGGCTAAACAGTCTCCTTGGTGCCTTGTGGCTTCTTTAGCAACGGGAAGGGCACATGATCCTGAAAATTGCTACATTTTGTTTTATTTCTGTAACTCTTTCAGTGGTTTATGAACTTATGTGGAACAGTTTATATTCTTGACAAAGGATAAAATTTTTTTTTCCATTGTTTACTGAGTTTTATTTAATATTGTAGTTTTTTAAAAAAATTAGTTATTTTTAATTGGAGGATAATTGCTTTACAGTAGTGTTGGTTTCTGCTATCAGCAATATGAATCAGGCATAGGTATACATACGTCCTTTCCTCCTGAACCTCCCTCCCACCTCCCATCCCATCCCACCCCTCTAGGTTGTTACAGAGCACTGGTTTGAGTGCCCTGTGTCATACAGCAATTCCTACTGGCTATCCATTTTACACATGGGATTGTATATATTCCTACACTACTCTCTCAATTCTCCCCAGCCCCTCCTTCCCCTGCTGTGTCCATGAGTTTATTCTCTATTTCTGTGTCTCCACTGTTGCCCTACAGATAGATTCATCAGTATCATCTTTATAGATTCCATATATATGTCAATATACAATATATGTTTTTCTCTTTCTGAGTTCACTCTGTATGATAGGCTCTATATTCATCTACCTCATTAGAACTGACTCAGATTTGTTTCTTTTTATGGCTGCATAAATGTTGTATATATGTACCGCAGCTTCTTTATCCATTCATTTGGTGATGGACATCTAGGTTCCTTCCATGTCCTGCTGCTGCTGCTGCTGCTAAGAGGCTTCAGTCGTGTCTGGCTCTGTGCGACTCTATAGACGGCAGCCCACCAGGCTCCCCCGTCCCTGGGATTCTCCAGGCAAGAACACTGGAGTGGGTTGCCATTTCCTTCTCCAGTGCATGAAAGTGAAAAGTGAAAGTGAAGTTGCTCAATCGTGTCAGACTATTCATGACCCCATGGACTGCAGCCTACCAGGCTCCTCCGCCCATGGGATTTTCCAGGCAAGAGTACTGGAGTGGGGTGCCATTGCTTCTCCTTCCATGTCCGAACTATTGTAAATACAGCTGCAATGAACATTGGGGTACATGTGTCTTTTTCAACTATGCTTTTCTCAGGGTATATGCCCAGTTTGGGGATTGTTGGGTCATATGGTAGTTTTGTTCCTAGATTTTAAGAAATCTCTATAGTGGCTGTATCAATCTACATCCCCACCAACTGCGCAAGAGGGTTCCCTTTTCTCCACATCCTCTTCAGCATTTATTGTTTGTAGACTTTTTGATGATGGCCATTCTGACTGGTGTGAGGTGATAATGTCATTATAGTTTTGATGTGCATTTCTCAATGAGCGATGTTGAGCATCTTTTCATGTGTTTATTAGCCATCTGGCAAAAGATTCTTGTCCTTGATATCTTAGAGTATTCCTATGAAACTTAAAAAATAAATTTAGTCTGTCAGGGTATATGCCCAGTTTGGGGATTGTTGGGTCATATGGTAGTTTTGTTCCTAGATTTTAAGAAATCTCTATAGTGGCTGTATCAATCTACATCCCCACCAACTGCGCAAGAGGGTTCCCTTTTCTCCACATCCTCTTCAGCATTTATTGTTTGTAGACTTTTTGATGATGGCCATTCTGACTGGTGTGAGGTGATAATGTCATTATAGTTTTGATGTGCATTTCTCAATGAGCGATGTTGAGCATCTTTTCATGTGTTTATTAGCCATCTGGCAAAAGATTCTTGTCCTTGATATCTTAGAGTATTCCTATGAAACTTAAAAAATAAATTTAGTCTGTCCGTTCTCCCTTGAGCTGTGAGGCATCTTTCATTGTGGTGCATGAACTCGCTGGTTGTGCCTGAGGGCTCAGCTGTCCCACAGCTTGTGGGATCTTAGTTTGCCAACCAGGGATGGAATCCATGTCTCCTGCATTGGAAGGTGGACCACCAGGGAAACCCCTGAAACTTTTTTTTTTTTTTTGCAATGAAACCGTTTATAAGTAAACCAAAACGATGTAAATTGAAGAAGTAATTATCTTAGGTCACATCTTGTATCCTAAGCTAAAAATGCACAAAATAAGTTGGGATAAAGCACAGATACTCATGAATGCAGTTCAGAGCTCTGGCAGCTGACACTGACTGGAATTCCCAGGTCAGGAGCTTGGTGGTATAGCTCTCACTGCTGGGGGTGAGCTCTGCTTCTACAGTCTCGGGCTTCAAGTTCAGTTCAGTTTAGTCGCTCAGTCGTGTTCAACTCTTTGCGACCCTGTGGACTGCAGTATGCCAGGCCTCACTGTCCATCACCAACTCCTAGAGTTTACCCAAACTCATGTCCATTGAGTCAGTGATGTCCTCCAACCATCTCATCCTCTGTTGTCCCCTTCTCCTCCTGCCTTCAGTTTTTCCAGCATCAGGGTCTTTTCAAATGAGTCAGCTCTTCACATCAGGTGACCAAAGTATTGGGATTTGGCTGCAAAGCAAATGCTAAACATTATTTCTTTTTTCTGGCTTTGTATGTGTGTGTGTGTGAAAGGGAAAATCCTCTTTGAATTTCTCTTGGTTAGCAAAAGCAGGTACTAATGTAGAACATTCCTATAAGTGAAGTAGCGTAGAGCAAACTGTTGAAAAGCATGGAATACCTGTAGTGAAAAGATGTATAGTTCACAGAAAAATAAATACAAAGGTCCCTGAACCTCTGAAGGGACCATGCAAATTAAAACTATACTGACAAGCACTTCCCTGGCAGTCCAGAGGTTAAGGGGTTTCCCAGGTGGCTGGCTCAATGATAAAGAATCTGCCTGCTAATGCAGGAGACTCAGAAGACTCAGGTTCGATCCCTGGATTGGGAAGATCCCATGGACTAGGAAACAGCAACCTACGCCAGTATTCTTGCCTGGGAAATCCCATGGGCAGAGGAGCCTGGCGGGCTACAGTCCATGGGGTTACAAAGAGTTGGACATGACTTAAGCAACTGAGCATGCACACCAGTGGTTAAGGCTTTGCCTTCCAATGCAAGGGGTATGGGTTTGATCCCTGGTTGGGGAGCTAAGATCCCACAAGTCTCACAGCCCAAAAAACTAAAACATAAAACAGAAGCAATATGGTAACAAAATTCAGTAAAGACTTTGGTGGTGGTGGTTTAGTCACTAAGTCATGTCCAACTCTTGTGACCCCATGGACTGTAGCCTGCTAGGTTCCTCTGTCCATGGGATTCTCCAGGCACGAATACTGGAGTGGGTTGCCATTTCCTTCTCCAAATAAAGACTTTAAAGAAACACAATATAATATACTATATTTAAAATTTAAAAAATTATATCCCCTCTACTGACACATCACACTTTACACTGACAGGCAAAAACCCAAAGGTCTGACAGTTCATTGTGTGGGTGAGACTTTGGGGAACTAGTCACTATCACTTGTTGCTGCGGCACTGCAAAATGTCATAACAGGCATGGCAGGGAAATTGCTCACGTCCTCAAACAGTGCAAGGCAGTCATCTATTCTTTCGACCTCCTTTGTACCATGAAAGGCTAACCTTTTTGGAAGACCTGACCCAAATGTCCTCATTAGCTGATTTATACCACTGTGATGCCTAATGAGTAGGTAACAGACAGGTTGGCTCAGTGGTACCACTGACAAGTCCACTAGACTTGCTGGGTTTCTAGCCTGTCTCTCCCATCTCCCTTTAAATCTTCAAAGTTCACACAAATGAAGAGGAAAACATTCCCTAGAATTTTGAAATATAGGCCTTAAGTGAGAAGTGTAAAGAAACAGCACTGTTATTATATGATTGTGTGTGTGTGTCAGTCACTGTCATGTGTGACTCTTTGCAACCCCGTGGACTATAGCCTGCCAGGCCCCTATGTCTGTGGAATTCTCCAGGCAAGAATACTGGAGTGGGTAGCCCTGGCTTCCCTAACGGCTCAGTGTTAAAGAATCTGCCTGCAAAGCAAGAGACACAGAAGACACAGATTCAATTCCTGGGTTGGGAAGATCCCCTGGAGAAGGAAATGGCAACCCACTCCAGTATTCTTGGCTGGAAAAATCTCATGGACAGAGGAGCCTGGTGGGCTACAGTCCATGGGGTTTCAAAGAGTTGAGTGACTGACACTTTCAGCTATTCACTTCTCTAGGGGATCTTCCTAACCCAGGTCTCCTGCATTGCAGTCAGGTTCTTTATCATCTGAGCTAATCAGAGAAGCCCTGTTATATGATTCAGTTCAGTTCAGTCGCTCAGTCGTGTCCAATTCTTTGCGACCCTATGAATCTCAGCACGCCAGGCCTCCCTGTCCT